>JAPMOR010062595.1:530538-630929 GCA_026543865.1 Argiope aurantia | reverse complement strand
ATATACCATAATGTTACATTGGAGAAAATTATCGTCTTCCGCCATTTGTAAAGATAAATCTATTAATTACAATCCAAAAAGTGATCACATAAAATAGAAGAAAATTTCGGTTTCGTTGAATCGTTCCTAATTTTACTTGTCTGTCTCTCTTAAATGCAGATGTCTTATTGTAGAGTATTGGTAAAAACGTTATTTCTGATATCTCATACGCACAATAGATGGCAGCACAAGCTTCCCCTTTTTTATAAAAAATTAAATTTATTTAAAAACTTAACTCTATTCAGGAAAATAAATCAAAAGCCTTTCCAAATAGATTAAAATTACTGGGCAAAATCAAGAAAATTATATTAATTTTCAAACATTCCTTTAAATTTCATTATAAGTGGTGAAGTAATAGAAAATTAGTTGAAATAGAATTTCCTTTTGTATGTCAATATTAAGGCCACTTTTCTTTCTTATTTGTTTCCGAATGTAAGGCAACATTTTCTTGTGGAAATACCTGTTAAAATTCTTTTCTTTTCAAAAATATGAATAAGTGGGAAAAGTTCTCCCTGATAGCGAATAAATGTCTTATTTGAAGAACTTTTTGATGTTGTTTATTGAAAAAAAAAAACTGCCAAAATTAATGTAAATGCAGTTATTGACTACTTGAAAAACTGTCTGAATTAGTGTTCTTTTTTTTTTTCCTTATTTAAAAGGCGTATTATTTTCTTCCATTTGCTGTAAAACATTGTAAAGTAGAATTTCGAAAGAAGTGGTGATTGTGTAAACATTTTGAAAGTAACACATTGTAAAGTTTTAAGAAACGCAATCTATAAAGAGAAAAATCAAAAAATACAGCATGTTTTGGCTCATGCAAAAACAGTTTACTGATATAAATGAATTAATAATATTATGATAGTTTATGGCTGGAAAATAGTGATATGTCAAAAATTTGAAAACAATCATGCCATTTATTTCTAATATTCATAAATCAATTTCTTTTTTTTTAATTTTTGAAAACTTTTTGTTTTAAATAAGTTAAATTTTACAATAGTTTATTGTTTTTATTTTATGCTGCATTAATTCTTCATTGTTGGGTGCAAAAATTTACTAAAAGAATTTTGCAGAATATTCTCTGCATAACTAAATCATTCATTAGGTGTGAAAAATATTTAGATTATTTCACTTCGCACAAGAAGGAATGCATTAGTGGAACAAAGTGGAAAGTAAAGCTGTTGAATCGACACACTAAGCAAGTAAACAATCAAACAAACAAAAACTCGGGAATGTTTGCCATTTTTTTCACAATGTAACAATAAAAAAATAAAAAATAAAGGAAATTCGAACTGCAAATTTTAAACATAGTTGCATGATAACGTCATTTTTTAACTCCATTTTAAACTTTAACTCTATTTTATTTATTTAATTTTTTAACCTACTTTTAAAAATTTCGTTTTAATTACATAGTAACAACATCGTGCATACAAAAAAGTATTGAATATCATCGCAATGCACGTCTATATGAATAGTACCATAAAACATGCTTAAAATATATTTAAAAAATATCAAAATCAGAAAAAAGTGGGTATAAAAATAAAATTGGTATAACAGCAAAGCTAATTCTTTTTAAATTTTAAAGTAGCGTAAAAACGATTACGCAATAAGATGTGGCGATAATTGAGGAAAAGCGTTAAAATGTGCATTACGTTTTAATTAAAATCCAATTAAATGTTTTTTTAAATCCCTTTTCTAACTAAGCATCTCCCAAGATGTAACTACCTATTAATTTTGATAGTTCTAAACCCTGTACAGAACTTTGGATGATATTTTTCATCCTGCTTGCCCCAATATGTAGATATTATGTCCGCCTGCAAACCTTATCACGTTAATTATCAATGTTATGTACAGATAGAATATTTTTTCGAGAGCACAATAGTTCAAGTAATGCATGAAACGCCTGATCTAAACTTTCAGAAATATATTAAATTCCTGATCTATTTTCATATGAATTTTAATAATATAATTAAATTTTATATGATATTAAATATCTGTGTCGTTCAAAGTGCATTAATATAATACGACGGTTAAAGTTAATGGTGTTTAATCAAATGCCGATGAACCCAGAAATACTGATTCTTGATCAGACAAAAAAAAAGTGCAGAAGGATCATAAGGATATTTTCGTCCTAAATCTATATTTTCGTTTCATGAATATGCGACAACATTTCTGTATTATTACGAGACTCGACTCTATCAGTAGCCCAACTAAAAATGAAACAAATGAGGCATGCAAAAGCGAGTTTAATATGAAACCATTTCCATAATTTTTGTATTAATAGTTTGAAGTTCATTATCTCTGAAACACTTGGTAAGCTAGAGCAGTGTTTAATATTTTATGTTTATGAAGCTATTTAACTGCAAAAAAGAACGGGTTATTGGATGAAGAGCCCTAACTGCAATAAAAAAAATCCATTATTTCAGAGAAATGATACTTGAACAATTTACAAAGCATTCGTAAAAAAGTAGTGAAAAGTTTAAATTATTACAAATTACCATTTAGAACGCCTAAATGTTTCTCATTTATTCAACCACCTGTCTATTTCACCGTTCATGTATTGCTTGTTGACAATGCGAATAAAAAAAATTGTTATTTACATTGCAGTCGTATACAATGCTAATGGATTCTTTGTTGATTCGAATTCGGGAGTTGTTTTAGCAACGAAATCCTGAATGGGATACTCATGAATTTTTCATGCGTGACTTTACAACTTCAACTTACAATCATATTTGCACTAAAAGACTGCGGCTTTTATTAAAATGTCGCATTTCATGTATACTCAAGAGACTACCCATCTTTAGTACAGCTTTTATTTCCAACATTCGTAGAGAATGTGTATCTAAATTTATAATGTTCAAGAGCACGGTGACATTTTATTTCTCAAGTCTTGCTTAGAGACCAAAGAGATCATTTTAAAACTTTAAATATAAAATCAAACTTTGTCTCATGTAAGTTTTATGAATTTTAAATTTTTTGAAGGCCTTTATCCTTCACCCTCCGAGTGTTTTCTTGGTCGGAATAATGGATAAATGTATATAAGTGAAAGAGATTACGATTCACTTTAAATGCATATATTGGCGGTGCTCTGATGATCGAAAATTACAATGGTTTTCGAGGAAAATATGAATTGGAAAAAAACTAAAATTTTTGTATGAAAATATTTCGACATGTGAAAGAACATGGAAATAATAAGGAAACATGTGTCTCTCCAGAATTTTAGGTAGATATATTCAAATACAGTTGCTATCATTCCAAAAACTATTAAGAGTACGTTATTGAGAACTTCAAGTCTTTTGTCAAGTCTTCAAGTCAATTTTATCTAACATGAACTGATTCATATCAGTATAAAGGGAATTTTGCAGTCCATTTTCGATCCAGCTTTATAGCCAACTTTCAAGCTTTATTCATTTTCTATAGTTTTGAAATGTTGTACACTTGAGTATTCTCACTGGCAATATATTATTTTAATATTTCCAGAAATTAATTATGAAGTAATCATACAAATTATTTATGTTTTGCTTCCATTCGAGAGGTGTCACCTGGTGTTAGCTTAAACTAACCAGGTGTTATCTTTAGGAGTTTTTCTCCTCCTCCCGCCTCAAACTGTGGGCCTTAGTGAAGGGCGTGGACACTTTTCATGCTATTAACGGACAATCGCTACAAAAAATAGATCTTCGACATGGATCTGACATTTTCACTGAATCTAGTATACAATCTCTGGCTGATTTTCTTCTCCTTTTTTTATGATTGATCCCTTGCATGGGATTCACAGCACACTCCATTTTTCATACATAAGTAACTAAAAAGTGAATACCTATTTTAAACGCTAATAGAGACATAGAAATAGAATTATAATTAAATAGAATCACAGGATAGATTACAAAATTTCATTTATTTAAGTTACGGCATTTTTGAGTTATTGGGTTTGCGTCAATGCGTAAACGCGGACAGACGGGCAGACCTTTGACAGATTTGGTTCAAAATTTTAAATGAATTTAATACTTTAAATATAAAAACTGTAAATCACATTTTATCTGCCTTTTTACGTTTTGTTTCCATCGTATTTACTTGCACTCAAACAGCCAGATGGATAAGATTCCTTTGAAAAGATTCCTTTCAAAAATCGATAGAAATGTACCAATAGCGTGCTGCCCAAATTGATATATTGACCAATGGATCAAGTTTACACCTTATACTCAAAAATATTTTCGAATTACCGGATTCACAGACAGACATAGATCGTTTCAAAAATGTGCTTTTCGGATTCGGAGTGGTTTGAAATGTGGTAATTCGTAAAAATCTTGAATTCAATCATTACAATAGTTTCTCTTTGTATCGTATATAAGAAAATATAAATTATTTCCCCTTCCGTAACATTTGTTATGTCACATTCCTTTAACTATCTTGGTACCAAATTCTGTGATTTTACCTGCGAGGAACACAACACATAATTTCTTTCTTTCGTAAATATACATGGGTGAAGAGATTAGTGTCCGTTTCAAAGTTACTATTTCATAATTTTTGAGCTCAAAAGGCAACCAATATCGCATACAGATCTGAAAACGTTTTCACTCAATACTGAATCTTCAAAAATTCATAAAATTCCAAAATTGTTTTCCTCGGAGACGCTTATGATCTATCTCCAAAACCCTTTAAACTCGTTCACCTGAAGTATTAAAACACTAAGCATAGAATCAATTTGAAATCTTCGTGTGAATTCCCTGTTTGGGAATACGTTATCTAAGGGTTTGTATATTCCACTTATAGTGTATTCATATGATTAATCATTTCTCTATCTTAAAAAAATTAAATGATTTAAAAATATAAATATTATAAAATTTATTTAAAATAAGAATTATTGCATTCAGAAGAACTTGTAAATTTTCCATTAGATGCCTATTTTAAAATCAGAAAAAAAAGAAAGAAATTAAAGCTTATTGAACCAGTGATTAAGAAGCTACATTTCGCACTAAAGATGTTGCTTTCAATTATGGTTATGATGAGTGCAACTGATAATGGGCTTGCAAAACAGTAAAAGTATTAAAATTTTTGAATAGAAACAGAATATTTTCATAGATGAACGTTTTAAAAGAAACAACAAAAAAGGGATGTTGCAGCTTTCAACGATTCAATCATGCGAGAATTAATATTGCTGCTGTCATGATGGGTCATGCTTTTCTCGCCAACATAAAAGTTGATAAATTGTTATCATGCAAAACGATGACATACTGTTCCAAGCTTACAGTTTTTGACAAGTTTCCCAATTTCAAGAATAGAATATTTTTAATAGAATTAAGTAAATAAAATAAAAGTCTGTTTTTGTTTAATAATAATAGTGTTAATAGTTTTTAGTTAGTTTAAATAGTTTAATAATAATGTTAATAGTTTTTTATATATATATTTTGCCTTGGCTATTTTTATTTAGAGATTTATTATAAATATAATAAAACATTGCAATTTAAGTATACATATTTCGGATGGATATGAAAATGAATACTAATTTATAAAGAAAAAGAAATAATTAGTATTTAATTTATAAAGAATACTAATTTATAAAGAAAAAGTAGCGGATTTTAATTTTTTCTTTCTTTTATAGATGCAAATTATCTGTTAATATAATATATTGCCTACGAAATTCCCGAGACTGACACATAAAGTTGGATTATTTAAAACACAAAATAGAATCCAGTAACTAATAACTGAATTTTAATTCATTACGTAACATATGAGAAATGTATCTTAAATGAAAATATATATTTAACAAAGCCTTTTCCGATGGAGTTACAATTTGGATATTCTTCCTTTCAATAAATATTAGAAAAGAAATACTGTCCCACTCGATTCTTCAACAAGATAAAATATTTTATTTAAATTGGGTGAGCTTCGCGTTATTTTAAGACGCTGCGATCATAACGAAAAAGCCCTCTGAACTGCCTCGTGTAGAGGGGAGCTTGATGTTTATGCTGCTGTTTTTTCCTTCTTTTTTTTCATAACAGAGAATATCCTTGCCCAAGATTTTATTACCTGTTCGATCAAACAAAAGATATTCTGTCTGACCCTTATTTATTGCGTCTTTATCGCAGAAAGGGATTCCGGCTATGACGAGGACAGTAAATCATGGAAGTAGTACGGATCTGGCAATTCAACAATCAAATTTTTCATCAAGGACAGTTAAGGCGCTCGCGCAAGGAAAATAAAAAAGGAAAAAGCTTCCTTTGTATTGTGTTTCGGCGGAGCTTGGCTATCATTGATTTTATTCAACTTGAACTGGAGTCGGAGGAACGAATTGTGAGTGACGGCGTGTTTTCGAACAAATACATTGATAAAAATTGAGTAATCAGTATTGCAATTGTGAGTTTGTTGATTCTGCTGCACTAGGTAAACTGCATTTTATTTCGATAGGGAAATTTCGTCGAACCAAGAATTAAAAATATGTGATCCATAGGACCATCTTAAGCGCTCTTATTTACTTTGACTTGTTCCGTGTTTGTGAAGATGGAATTTTGAATCCGATTTTTCTCTTATTTCCTATAATGCTAAAGCAAAAATTTTCACTCTGTGTGGTCCCTGAGTTGTGCGTAGGACATGTTATTATTTCCTGAAAACACAAAATATGAATAATTAGAAAAAAAATAATATTATTATTTTGTTCCACCAAATTCAAGGTAAAAATGAAAGCCCCAAACCTACCATGTACCAATGAAAGTAGAGTATCAAGAAGAACTCAGTATTAACACAATAAAATAATTCATTCCATTACTGACACAAAACGCGTGGAAAAGTCGAACAGCTTGGGGCAGCTGCAGACTTGAGATCTTTCTTAATTTTATAAAAGTGAACAGGCCGGGATAGCCTTGGATTCGCGTCCCTCAGGTTGCGAGTTCGAACCCTGCCGGCCGAAGATTCCCCGCGTGCCTGGTGACTGACGCGCGTATAAATCTGTCGTGGCCTCAAAGTTCTCCATGTCGAGAGTGATACCACAGGGGGTACTGGATCAGGGGTGACCGTTCTCTGATTCAGGTCTAAATTACGATCTGTGGATGAGTGAATGAATTCCGCCCTGTAAAAAGGGTTGTGATGTGTGTGTAGCTTAGTCGTTCTCTTGGTCGTAGATGGCGCTACTATAGAAACAAGACGCTCTCCCCCTCAGACTTAAATCGGCTGTCTTCGAAAAGCGGGCTTATTCATGGCAAGTGCCATAAGAAACAACAACGAAAGTGAACACCTTGTAATAACTTCGTGGAAACTGTCTTCCGTGAATAGGCATGACGCATAATGATTAACTTTTATTAAAAGTGAATGTGAAATATTTCAGTACTATTTTCTCTTGTTTTGGCATGGAACTATTAGTATTGTGAAATGGAAAAAATCTTGAATTTAAGAATGATTCCCTCCGATGGCAATACGTTAAATTCAAATTAAGCCTGCCGTTAAGTCACTATTGATAAAAACTAGTTTGCGTAAAAAAATGATTGATTGGAAACAACAACAACATTCAGGAGAAATTAAGATCTGCGAGAAGAAATAAAATTTGTATGAGAGTTTTCTGAAATTTGCATATTTGTGTGGGCCTATCAGTAATGCAACATTTTAACTATTAATTATATTTAGTAGATAAATTTAATTAAGGTGTCGTTTATCAAGAGATGCCATCTAAAAAGGTAACTCATTGTTAGACTCTACACAGATTATTTTGTAAAATATGAAAGATAAAAAAGTAGGAAATAATAAAATAAAAAAAGCCTTTATAGCATTCTTTTCTTAGTTCACTAAAAATAAATTCTTGAAACTTCGTCAAAAAGTTGGATTACGAAGAAAAATACTCAAAATAACAAAACAATACAAAACGAACAAAGAAAGAAAAAAAGTCATTGTAATATAAGAAAGAAATTATCTATGAATTATTTTTAATTTAAATCGTTTATAAATGTGATTAAACTTTAATTTTTATCAGCACCTTAAGTTTTAATGAATATTGATTTAAACTTCAATTTTTTGGAATACTACATTTATATTCATTTTCTACTTCCGAAATTATTAATTATCTTTTTTATTCTATAATATAATGTTTTTATACTAATTGTAATTAAATATCATTTTATTATAGTGATGAAATTCATTGTCTCAGATTTTACAAATAATTGAAATCTTCATCAGTACAAACAAACATAGGAAATATTAAATAACATAGCACTATACATATCGATGCACACAAAGTATTAAAAATATACAATATGCATATTTATTTCTATTCACAAATAAATATACATATTGGTAACACATGAATTTAACTGTATATGTTCTGTTAGATGGTGAAAACTAGGCAATGAAATGGCTGTATAAAAGCGTTTTTATTATTTTATAAAGATGGGTAAAGAAACTTCAGGCAATTCAAGAATAACTTTCTCATTTTTTAGTTCTAAATCAGCAGATATTCGTTATATTTTTTCACCAAAATTCCCCATATATTTTTGGAACCAAAAAACAAACTTCATTACGAGAAAGATTTTAATTTTTTCAACCATACAATATTTAATTATCAGATCTGAAACAATTGAAATAGATATTCTGTTTTGATAGTTTTAAGAAACGCTCAGTAGGTGGCAGAAGATATGTTGAAATTTAATCCTTGACGCTACAGAAAAAAATTGGAGAGGTATAAATTATTGGATACCGTGCCATTTTTAAAATAAAAGTTAATTATGAAAACGATGAAGAGGATTATTTATAAAGTAAATACTACCAGATTTTCAGAAAAAATTAGAAATACACGTTGAAACAAAAAAAAACACCACTTCTTACCTTACTTTACCATTATTTTTCTAATTCTCATCAAATTGATTCCCCCATGTTTTTATTCAAAATCTGATTTTGCACCAAGAAATATCTTCTTATTTGTTATAAAAATTTTAATTTCGACAATAGACGAATCATTTCCCAAACTTCACCGATTTGTTCAGTTATTTAAAGCAATACTAAGGCTACTTAGGGACGCAATTTCGAACTGCGACGAGAAAAGCACTTGAGCTGGCACCCTACCCCTCAAAGTTTCCACACCACACCAACGAGAGAACGTACGACCTCGACGGATTTGGTGTGCACCAGACCCGTTTACACGACGGTTCTTCGGTGCAATTGGGTCACGAACCTGAAACCCTCCGGTTCCGAAGTGGAGATCTTATGACCAGGCCACTGCGGCCTCCAACTTTCATTGAAATAAAGTGATACTCTTTCGACGAATGCCTCTATTCAACCTATTTTTTAATTCTCTTTTAGTAATTTTTATTGTAATTACAAATTTATTTATGCAAAATATTAAGACAAAAAAACGAGATTCTTTTTAAGACCCCCAGGGTGAATTTAGAATTTTAAATGTTAATCATTTAATCATATTTTTAAAAAATGGACATCAAGAAAGTTTCCTTTCAGCTGATACATTCTGGAGCGTTCTATTCGAAACCTTAACAAATCCGAAGCGGGAAAATAATCATGAGAATGTTCTGCCGAACCATTACAAACACAATGGATAATGTTTTTCTTTACAAGAATTTGTCTTTAAAAACTTACTTAGAAGGTATTTCAAGTGAATTATTTGATAAATAAATAAACTATGATTAAAAAATAAACTGTCGGAGAAGCTCAAATAATCCGATCCAAATGGACGAATTACGATTCTAATTGGGTATACAGAATCAATAAGTTTAAATGATCCGGTTTTTCCCAATTTCTTATTCCTTTCAAAACATGCATTTCTAATATTCTGAATTTTCATTTCTTTTCTACTTTTTCTCCTTTACTTTAAATCATAAATTCACAAATTTTTCATGTTTCGAAAAAAAAAACAAAAAAAAAAACTAACAATTTTCTTGAAATGAAATACGCTTACTCTCTCTCTCTCTCTCTCTCTCTTTGTAGCAAATGCGACAACTCGCTTTATACAAGTAGCGAATATACAAGTATACAAATAGCGTAGTTTCAAAATCCAATTTTTTTAACTTGCAGGATTGTCATTACTGTTCTGATTCACATTTGGTAAACCATTAATTATCTGGTATATGAAATGGTAAATTTGTCACACTTTTATAAAATCTATCTTTATGCTATTTTTTTAAAATTCACTTTTAATATTTTTGTATGTTTTCTTATTCATTGGGAAAGACACAAAGCTAAGGTAATAAACTTGTCAATTTTCAAACTAATAATGATAATTTACAATGATTTCTAAACTTTTGGCAAAAAATTTTTATGACAAACAATAATTTTACAATAAATTAATTATATCCTAAATCGATTAATAATTTTCTGTCCGTATATTTTTATACCTTTTCTTTAGAAAATGTATAAAAATATACGATTTTAAAGAATATTTAGATAGCAAATTTGATTATTCATTCTAGAATTTGATTCATTGAAATATTTTAATTTTTCTATTTATAACAATAGCTTTTTCAAGGAGAAAACTGGTGTTGCCTGATATTAAGGTTTCTCTCTAACGGTCGGAGAGCTCCGTGTTCGAAATCTATTTACACTAGAGAAACACATACACACACATTCCATTTGAGACCCTGATGTACGTCAAATCTAACGTCGAGGTCCAAATATGATGTGGTGCTGAAACTTGCAGTGTGTAGAGCCGGCTAAAATGTTATGTCCCTGTTGTTGCCTTCAAATGGACATTAAAACTAGACTTCTAGTTTTTTTACACTTGATAGGATGCAGGTATTATCTATTAATATGTATCGGTGCGAAAGCAAACCCGAAATTTTATACTGGAGAAAATGACAGCAAAGAAAAATAATTAGCAATTGTTACTTGTATTAGTTCGGTTCATACTTCTGGCTTCCAAAGGACTGTAACGTGAGAAAGCTATTTTAAAAATACGGCGTGCTCGGTCATCAGAATCGAGTAATAAAAAATCGCGATAAGAATGTAAAGTGATAAATTCAAATTTGCAGATTGACCATTTTTCATTTCTTCGTATCTTAAATCTCACTTAAAAATTGAAAAAAAAAACTAAGCATTAAAAAATTCCCGGAAAAAAATAAAAAGATTTCATATTGCACTCTGAACTAGTACTTTTACTGCTGTAGGGGAGAGAAAATTCAAATGTCAGCATAATTAAGTACTGGATGCTTTATTCCAGCAGTCCTTATTTGATAATGCACTCTGAATTACTGTCGGATTCGCCTCCGAAGAGGAAAAGAGACTGCCTGCAAGAAAAAAAAAATTCAGAACTTTCCGAAATAGGAGAATTTTTCAAAATAAATATATATTTCATATAAAAGTCAACAACTGTTTCAATTTTGAAAGATAGTCAATCGATTAGATGTTTCAATTTTGAAAGATAGTCAATCGATTAGATGATTTCCGGTCTCTTTGTGCTAGAGATATGAAGGAAGTGAACTGATGCAATATGATATAAGAATACAAAAATTCTCATTTCAAACCGAATTTTTCATATCAAACTAGTAAATTCTTTTGTTTTATATTTAACTTAATATTAAAATTTATTCGATTGTGTGTATGTGTGTGTGTATGCGTGCGTGTGTGTAAAACATATTTTTAGCAGTTGTGTTGCCAAAAAGAAAAAACTTCTGAAATTTTAAAACTTTGATTTATTTCAGCATGGAAGGCATATTTTACGTACAAAGAATAAGAGGTAAGATATACGGCAGTCTACATCGCAGCAGAAGAGCAAAAGAGACCGAAATTTTTCTCTTCGGTGATTTTACAATGAGATTTTGATAGGGATTTCTTTGACACGTGTAGTCTTAAGAAAGGGAAATTTAGGTATCTTTAAAAGAATGTGGTAAACATTAAGGATTTTTATCCCTTCACTTGAAGCGTGAGAAAATGCTGAAGTGATCGGTTTTATAGAGCACATGTTTAATTAATTAAATAAAAAAGTGGGAATTGGATCAGGAAATAAGAGACCTTTTTAGAATAAAGTTTATATGGACTAAATTATGATAAAAATTTGGAAATTGTATATTCTATAGATGTTTTATTTTATTGATAACATATAATTCAAATTGTTGAAACATTAAGATTATAAAAATATTCAGCAATTAACCATAACTATAAAAAATTTACCTCTTCGAAATAAATATTTATGCAAAGAACCGAACTTAAAAGCGTTATTTTGCAGATTGCCAATGCTCCTCTACCCTTCTCTCCTTTTCTCCTGAAATAAGAGTAGAAGTTAACGAAATTCACTGAATATTCATTATTGCCATTTTCATGTGCAGCATCCAACCGATTTGTAATTTCGCGTCGCAATGAAGTGTCGTCCAGGGAGAGGAATGAAGAGTTAGGATTCCACTTGTATTCACGCAGATGCTGAAGTAGAGTGCAGCCATTCCAGAATAAATTGTAATCATAACAGCGACTGTTTAACAACACTCGAATTCATCTGCTGCTGACTGAAGAAGTTCGTCTTCGTTGTGAGGAAACGTTAACTAGATTTGAATTCGAAGATGATTCATCGCGTCAGTAGAAGTCAGGTTGAGATTAAAGATTAATTTTAAAGGCAGTGCCCTGCCCGAGGGAACAGATCAACTGAATAATTCATGAGATTATTACAGTAAAAGGAATTCCGGCAACTCGTTGCGAGGCTCTAGGAATTATTGCGAATTACGACTCTCGTGATTTTTCTTAATCAGTAGCCACTAAATTTACAAACGAGAAGTGTTGCAAAAAAATACTTTTTAACTATCCACTTACAAATTATTATTTATTATTTATATTTTTTTTACTAAATCAGATATTGAATTTCTTGCATTGAGTCGTAGTTGTATTTAGGACATTTGCTCTGTTTACTGCTAATGCAGAAATGCTTTTATGACAACGTAATTTTAAAATGTTCTATGCACTTTTTTAAAAATAAAATTTCGATGCGTTATAACTTAAATAACAATGAAAATTTTTTGATAAAGCATAGAAAATAGGAAGTGTTTTCTTAGAAAAATATTAGAATGAAAAAAAATCAAGCATAGGGAGAGAGATTAGGAAAACGGAATAGAAAAAATGTGGACATAGAGTAAAATTTATCTAAATGGCATCTAATATCATATCTAGCGGTCACTCCTTTTAACAAACATTTTATGCTTGATTCAGAATTTTCGGTCCATTCACCCCTAGGAATACCTATCAATATCTATTTGTTAATTTTCAATGAATGCATTCCTTTCATTCCTCTTACCCTGCGTCTTTCGTCAGGAAAGAGGGAAGAAAAGAAAGATCGACAAAAATATGTGCACTCGTTAACAATACATTAATAAAATCTACACTAAGGATCCTTTTCCCAGTGCGAAGAGAAAAATACAACAACTCGCACTGATGTAATGGAAAATTCAAACAACTAACTAAGGTTACTACACATAAAGCAAGAAGCCATTTTTCATCACACACTTTTGTTCTCTGAACCAAATTCAAAGAAATTTTTCTGGATATTAGTCGCCATTTAGAACTTGATGAAGTCAGTGTTTAGATGTTGACAATATGATAATATGATAAAATAAAATCAGAAGGAAAAAAGTTTGTTTTTTCAATTCAAACAAAAATTGGAGAAAAAAATTACCTCCATAAATGTGCAAATCTAAATAGACATTAATTGCACCTTGAAACAGATCCTACAGTTAAAAGGGTTTTCTTTAGGAAAGTGACAATATTCACTGCATCAGAAATAATGCATTAGATCTTGTTTGAAAAGTATTTCGTCTTCAAAAATTCAATACCCTTCAAAGTAACTAATTAGAGCTGCAATGGTTTGACAGACGGTATATGTCCAAAAACTGAAGAGTAACATATGGTTTTATTCCTAAAACAGAAATAAAAATAAGAAGATATCAATACTGGTCATTCAAATTATATCAGAACATGGCAGATTTCCCGTATATTTCCAAAGATTTGGAAGAATAACGGAAAATAAATGTATCTGTGGAGGAATCGTTACTGTTTACCATTATTTCAAGGAAGGCATAGAAATCTCGGAAGAAAGAATATGAAAGTTGAAAATGATGACTATGTACAGTACTGATAGTATCAGATAATTTTAAAACTCTCAAGGATGTGATATTATAAATGTACGTTATTAAAACTTTTATTAAATTATCAAAATTGTTCTTTAAAATTTTTTTAACTAAATTTTTGAAAGTGTTTGTTTTTCTGTTGCTGTGGAACGAGAGTCTGGAGGAATTTCGAAGAGATTTTCTTCAAGTGATGGCCTGTTCCTTGTTTTATAGGAAGATAGGTGAACGGGGAGGAAGGTCAGGTTACTTTGTGGCTAGGGGTCAACTGCCTCGAAGAGGATGTTAGTTTGGTGAATCGGTCAGTATTATGGACGGGCTATGCTTAAGATCACAACACATCCTGTCCCTACTGCAACGCTCAGTGGTGGTCGGCTGTATACAAGAAGAAGAGTTGCTGGCTGTACAGACGGTCGATTTTGCTTGGATCGGAGACTGACAGCCGCGTGGCAATTTCACTTTCTTCAGATTCCAATTTCGACGGTAATGGAGCTTGAGCTATAATGTTTACACCTTCGATGAAAGTGTATGAATGCTACTCTCTCTTATTTATTCTAATTTCAGATTCGAAACATTCAGAGCTTTAATGAGGAGCAGCCCGAAACGTTCTCTTCATTTCCGGTGAGATTTCATGAAATGATATACTGCACAATCAGATCGATTGAATCAGATTCAGTTGAATCGATTGCTGTAGTTATTTATGAACATCGAAATTTTGGTGAGTCCATGATTCTTGGGGGGGGGGGAGGCAGCAGCTCTGATGCACGATTACAACACGCATTCGTTGGTATTTACAAATTGTATTCTTCGACCGAGTGATTTTGATATGAACTGAGAAAGAGCCAATTTACATTTCTAATAACAAAATAAAAAAAATGGAACAGACTTAAGTTTTAATATCGTCTTTTGTGAAATGAAAGAATAATAAAAGCGAAATTCTGTGCAAAACCGACCTTCATAAAAATCTTTTTAAAAATTATGTAGAGCACTACACTTTCCGCTGTCACTTGTTCTATCCAACTTCTCCTAATAACACATTTATATGCAATCTTTGTTCTGTTAAAACACAAATTTATACATTCATTCATTACATCGAATTTACATCGACAATTACATCGAATTCTTCTCAGTGTCACGTACTGATTTCCATTCACAAATTCTTTTCCTACTCTAGGCTCGTGGTAGAAGCTAAAAAAACGATTCTCATGTATATTAAGAAAGGAAAGATTTTTAAAAAAGAAATTTTCCATGTGTAATACGTTTTCTGTATTTTCTCTTTAATAAAATATAACATCATTATATTGAAAGTAAAACTGAATACAACACAATGAAAACTTTCATTGCCCTGTAGCATTTTAAAAAAGAATTATATTAAAAATTATTCTGAGAGAGTCATGTTAAATTTTCCGATTAAGATTTCCTCTAAAATGAAATTTTCTCCCAATAAATAATGGAACTGAATGTTTTTAAATTCTATAAGTGGAAATAAAAAATCGAATATTGACGGAATTATTTTATACTTACAACTTTAAATTTATTGATGAAAAGATAATATTTGTTTCGATATTTTTTAATTCTAAACTAATTGCTTTTTAAATTTTAAATTTTTTTATCATTAAAAATTTAACGGAATGGCACTGATTCAAAAAAATGGGAAGAAAAATAATAAACCATTTTCATGGAAAATAGATTGCTGAGAAAAAAAATTCCTACGAATGGGCATAAAAACAAGAAAAAACTAATTCCACGCGAAAGTAAACCTAACGCCGATTTCTCTCTTTTTTTTCCGATTAAATTCGTGAACCTGTTTGAGCAACATTGCATTTATTCTATAAGTTTGAAGTGCATTTAATTTCAATGAAACACATATAAATTATTTGCAGTAAAGCAGACACTGAGCACATCATTTTAAAAAATCGTTTTTTAGGATCATATTATTTTAAATATTAAAAAAGATGCAAAAGTGATTGTTTTGAATAGGAATGGCTATTTTCAATTCAATTCTTAAATAAACCGTTCTTTAAAGTTTACCGTGGAAAAAATACGTTCAAAACTCTCATCCATTGCTTGCCTGCACTCCTTAACATTTGACAACGATTCAAAACGGCTAAAGCAGTCCCAAAATAGTACTTTTGTAAATTCGTAATAGCATGTCAATCAAATAAATCAGTTAGATTTGCAACACTGTTTTTCTGCGGAAGTATTCTGCTTATTTTTACTTTGGCGTGTTTACAACCCTAACAGATCATTATTTGCATTTCTTTGTACAAAAAGTTTTTAATCTAAAATCTGAACAAAAGTGCCAATTAGAGCATTAGGCTCCCTTCAATGATTATTTAGATTTTTTGTTTAAATCATTGAATACTGATGGCAGTTCCTTATGGCAAAAAACAAAATATAGTGTTTTTCATTTTCAAACATGTCCAGATGGAACCAATTTTTAAAATTCTTTGCCAATATCTTTCTATTTAAATTGGCTTTTACTGCAAAATTGTATTTTAATTGGCAAAAATACATACCTGAAAAATGATTTAGATAGCAATCTCCTATGAGTTTAAATCGATACAAGCGAAAACGGTATTATACAAAAAAATCACATTAATATAATATCATGAATAAAATATGACGGGAGACACTGTTGTGCATTTTTAAATTAAAATTATTTGAAATAATTTTATTTTTCATTGAAAAATTATTTTTAAATTTTTAATTCTTATAGAATTTTGTTCAACTTTCAAAGCTAAAATTTATTCTGCTTTGGTAGAAATAATTAAAAATCCTTCATACCAAAAAAGAGACAATCGCAGATGATAGGGAAATCTTATTTCGGATGAAAATTCGAAGAATTGTTTTCTAATGAGGAAGGTTTTAAAAATTCATTTAAGAATTTATTTAACCTCCAAATTAGATAAGATTCCCTATTTGCGAAATTTATAAAGGACATCCATCTGAAATGCTCTAAATGCATCAGGATTTTTACTACTTACATAAATCATCATTTTTTTTTTCATTTCTTGCTTTTATATAAGAGGGGGGGGGGGGTATCTGCTTGCATTTCGATGTACGAAACATACATGTAGAGGGATGCTAACTTAATAAAATAAAACGAAATTATTTTTATTATAGTTTACTTTCTTTGCTTTTCATTTTAGATTTTAACATAGTAATGTTTTAAGGTTGGTATATTATTTGTAAAAGGCATGAATAAAGAATTATTGTGTGTACTTTTGCGCAATTGTAAAGCAAGACAAAAAAAATCATGTCTGAAACATTAGCATACTACGATGCAGTGTTCTCACATCAGAGAGCTTATTTATTGTTATTTTCTTCTCAACGCCTAGGGGCCTGGTGGTAAGGCCTCGCTTTCGGAATCGAAGGGTTTCGGGTTCGAGACGCAATTCCACCGAAGAACCGTCGTGTAAGCGGGCCTGGTGCACGCTAAAAACAAACAGCCTTGAGGAACCAAACATCCTCCCGCTGGAATGGTGCGTAAGTTTAGTGAGTGGATTCCAGCTCAGGTGTCGCCCTCGTCATTTGACCGCGATTCAAAATTATGAGGTCCATCTGAAAATAGCCCTACCATTGCTTTAAAAGCGGGATGTTGCTATAACTAAAACTTGTGAGATTCCGCGAAGTTAATTTTTTTATTTGTAAGGAATTTTTAGATTTTTTTTACTAGTCTGATATCAATTCTTTTTGTTTGGTATTAGATAAAACCTTTTTTTTTTTTTTTGTAATTGCGAAAATATATTTAAACAAAAGAGCATACTAATTGCAAAACACTTTCGGTCACCAACGCGAGCGACTTTTTATTTAATTATTTGAAAGAAATCCTCTGTACTTGAGGATCGCTAACCTTCCCTCCTACACAGTATTTAAATACGTGAAGCCCTTCAAGACCGAAACCTGGCGACCATCCAGGGAAGTCTAAATATGGCTTCTGCTGCACGCCAGGCGCCTTTGAATAAATGCTTGAATGGGGCGCACACGTATCAGATAAGAGCATTGCTTTTAATTTCCTCTTTCACGTGAGAAATTTTGCTTGGTTTCACCGTTTTTGGCATTATACTGGGACGGCTGCTTTCAATGCACATTCATTTTTCTCAGCTCGAAGATTCATTCATGAATTGCATGAAGCTTTAATGAGAAACACTTTTTCTCGTGAAATTTCTTATTTCCGTACTTTCTTAATAAACTTTCTCTTCTTGGTTTTTTCCCCCATACATCCTCATACATGCATTTTGAGTTCAGCCTCTTGATACGGTAGAGGAAATGGAGTACACAATTTGGAACAGTCATTCCTGGAATCTCAAACTTCATTTAACTAACTAGTTGAATTTTTGAATGACACATGCAAAACGATTGAGCGATATGCTAAATTTCATTCAACGCGTTTTTGTGTGACTGAGACTTTCGACTCCCTCTTGAAGGATTTGCTCAAAAGTAGATTAAAATCTAAATTCTTGGCATTCAGATCATCTACCAAGATTCTTTTGTTCAGTTCTTTCCGTTTTAAATTTGTCCATTTATATAAATTGAGAGACGCATATATGCATAATTCCAGAAACGGTTTTTTCAAACGGAGTTCGTGCTATTTTGGAATGAGAAATCCCAATTTGAAGGAACAAAGATTTATTAATTCAGTATTTAAGAAGATCTCAAGAAGGTTCGAACATATTAAAAAGAAAACAGCATATTAAAGCGAAAGAACTAGAATAGAATACAGTTTAAGCAATGAAAAGAACAACAGGAAGAACATTTTCACAAGTTTATGATGCAATAAAAGAACAAATTTAAAAATAATAAAACAAAAAACAAACAAAAAAAATAATAATAAATATATTTTCACACACCAATTAAAACTGATTAAACAAGTTCTTAATATATATTATTTTCTATTCGACAGTTTGTATAGGTTTGTTTACATCTGAATTTTGTAAAATGAAAAATTTTCTTCCGAAAATAATCTATATATTTATAATGACAAGGCAAAAATTTATATTTTCATATTTTGAAGATTATGAACTTATAATAAAAATTTAGAAAATTCTGGGCTTTATATCTCATTTGCGCATAACGGAATAGCAAATTCAAAAAATGCTGTCTCTTTATGTGATATTTTTTAATCAACACTCCTTTTTATAATCCGCACTCCTCCGAGCTTTTGTGGTTCTCGCGTTGAGTAGACAGACATATAAAATTCTTCTCATTAGACTCTCAAAATTCGATAGAAATCTACAAATTTAGTGTAAAGACCAAATACAAAATTTCATCCATTTAGCTCAAAGCATTTTTGAATAATCTTGTGTAGACAGATAGTCTTCCAAAAATGTGTTTTTCGAAATGAGGGATGTATAAAGCATGGATATACGGAGTTCGAAATGTTTGGTGATTTCGAGTTCGAGATGTTTGGAGATTACAGTCATTTCTCTATATTTCGTATACGAAAGAAGTAAAAAATGATATCTTACTCTTCTGTAAGCTTCTTAAAAGCCGTAAGAAATGATAGAATTCTTTTTTCAGTAAATTTTAAAAATTCCCCCAGGTCTGTTTTTATTTTTATCGCTTTAACTGTTAGGCAAATTATGGCACGAAGAGGGAGAAAAGACTGCACTCAATAAATAATTTTTTTTTTTTTTTTTGTGATTTGGTGATTGCGATTTCTCAGTGAATAATAAAAATGAGGGTAAGAACATCTCATTAGTATTTCAATGAGAGAAAAATAGGCAATAAAATTTCTTAAGGCTAATGAAATGAAGCAAGTGGTAAAAGAAAAAAAATAAACGGATGCAAAATCATTCGCAATCAAAATATTCCCATTGCTAATCATTTACTGTTTGGATCGTTGCTGTTATAATGACTATTAAAACTACTTTATATTTATTTTTAATGTTAAAATATTAATAAATATTTTAATATTAAAAATAAATATAAAATAAATTTTTAATTCATATTAAATATCTTAATATTTATTTTTAATGTTAAAACGACCATTTTTTTATTATTGCTTATTTATTCTGGTTCATTTCTTTAAAGTGTTGAGAATACAGTAATGAAGCTTCTGTCAAGATTTCTTTGCCAAGCCGGGGAGAATACAGCACTCGCAATAGAAAGCCAGGAAACAGGAGAAAAGAAAAAAAAGCAGAAGATTTTTGAAGCTTATATAGTTGTTTTTAAAAAATTGCCATTAAAAATTTTTGATTCCGTATAGAAAGCTTGGAACTTAGTCAGCGCAACTCAGAAACGAAAGTTATTGTGAAGCTGGAATTCGAGCCATTAGGAAATTGTTTTTAGAGAGTAGATTAATTATTGTATACATTCATATATAATGGTAGTGAAATTCCTTCCGTTCTAAAATATGAAACCAATGTATCGCAATCCATATTCGTCATCATCTCTTTCACTGTGGGAAATCATTGACTTGCCACGAAAAACAACTTCATTTCATCTTCCTTTCGCAACTCATTCCAGAAACTCTTTAAAAAGTATTATCATCATCCATTTTCCTTCGATCATGCATTCTATCCTAAATATGGAACGAAATTCGCTTCTACGGTGAATGATAGTTGAGGAGGGAATACTTGCAATGAAACATTTTGTAAAATATTTATATAAAAATCATTGTCTAATGACCAGGAGTCGGCATTGGAAAGGAGTCGGCATTGGATTTTTTTACGATAGAATTTTTCGAAAATAATGGACCTTGTATTGCTCATGTTTTGCATATTTTATATCAGTCATGTTTTTGCGCGATGTCAATTTAAAAATCTGCCTTTTAAAGTTCGCAATCGTTATGATTCAGTCCTTATTTCTGCTATTGGTTGCAATCGGAGTCGAATGTGTCCCATTCATATTAAGTCCAGGACACGATACTATCTTTCCAAAATGATAATATGAAGTATTTGAAAGATTTTTTAATGTTGCTTTAATCTTTTTGAAGGGTTATTGGAAATCAAATCAAAATGGTAAGCATGATTTTCAAGAACGAAGTATTTTAATTATTAAAGTTTATGGATATAAGAAAACAGAGTGTTTTTTATACTTCTGATTTTTATGTCTCTTTGAATGGATAGAACTCATTGCTTTTTATAAAAATATTATTAATATATATCAAAAGAAATGCTTTGCTAAAACGCTCTCAGGAAACAGAGCGATTTTAGTCCGAATCAAAAGTTCTTAATTCTAATAGTAAATCATCACATTAGCACAAGGAAACCAGGCTTGTCATAGTGAATAATTTTTACATTTATCTATTTCAAAACATTTCGTAATGTAAATATAGTATTAATATAAAAATATTTCAATCTAAGAAGTCCATTTTTAAAGGGTATTAATCTTTAAGAACATTTTATGATTAAGTCATGTATTTTATAATTAAGAAAAGGAAAATATAGCCATTTGACCAAAAAGGTCAAGGGCAAATGATCTAATGAATATTGAGTTATCTGTCATTGAATATTCATTTAATATACAATAACAGGTAAAGTATCTTCACCCTTTTTTACCCTCTTTTTTGTTTCTCGATTTTCAGTACCGCCAACCATTGCCAGCAGTACCCGACAGCTCCACAACAGGCGCAGAAAGAACAATCGAGCTCTCAATGCTGGTCGATGGAATTAATTCAGTATTTATGCCAGGTCATCTAATGCCCCATGATGACAGCAATTTATCACAAAATATGAGCAGAATATGTTCAAGAAAAAAATTCCTTTGGCACTGAAATGTTAAGTGAAAAGTAAATGAATCTGTATAAAATGTAATATTCTTTTCGTTTCATGTTGCTTGGTAATATGACATTCGAAAGTGTATGGGAATTTGCTATGCTTTGAAAAAAATACAAAAAGATGGAAAATTAAAAAGGATGTTAAAAATGATGTTATACGTTAGTGCAAATGTATTTATAATTTATAAGCAAATAAAAATGTATTTTGATAATAATTGCGAAGAACTAGTACCAAAGACTAAATAATTGAGAAGCGCCAATCGGAAAATAACAGTGGGCTTAATATTCGGTTGTTCTTCGTCTACGTGCGAAACAATTGACGTCGGAAATTTTGAGAAAATATTCAAATCCACTTTCTCTTCTTACTTTGTTCATTGAATTTCCAAAGCACTGCGATCGAATAAAAACACATAACAAAAAAGAACATGTTTGAAACTAAATAACAAAATAATTGACAAAAAATATTAATTGTAAATATATTTGTGATTCAGAATTCAAGAATATTTTCAACTAAGCCACCTTCAGCAAAATTTGAGGTGGTTTTTTTTTTTTCCTTCCATCTTTTTTTCTGGGTGAACTAGTTCAGAATATTTAATCTACGCAATGGGAAAATTTCAATTTCCATTAGTTTCCTCATATCTTTACTAGTGCTTAATCTCCGCTCCTTCATTTAAAATTGCCTTTTTTGTAAAAAAAAATTTGTATGCCTTGCTCTAAGTAAAAAAAAAAACAAAATCACGGAAGCCTCGTAAGGCAGCATTGTTCAAGCTCTTTATGATACATCTTCTGAAAAATGCAGCAAATGTGTTGCGCTGAGCCATTTCACATACAAGGGAGCCGATTTTGATGGTAACAGAAATCATTGAATGGCAAGATGGACTTTAAAATTCTTTGAAAAACGAATTTCGATTAATACGCATTTCTTGCCCAAAGTATGAAGCATGAGTTGTTAATTTAAAAGATTAATACATGATGAAATCTATTTTGTATTTCCAATTTTTAGTCGTGTTTTGAACAATTTATTTTTTTAAGTAAAAGAGAAAATGAACGGAATGTTTCACAAGGCTAAAGAGTGCAGTTGCATAATGACTTGGAATTGCTTCAGAAGAAGAAGTTTTAATGTGAATTTTTTGATGTTTGTTTTATTGTTAAAAGATTTAATTACCATATGTTTGGTTTCTGTGAACTTCTAGATTAGCTGATGTATTTTTACTTTTCGGGAAATTATGTACAGTCATAGAATTCCTCACCTGGTATTAATAATGCCTCCTGAACACCAGATTAATATTCTGTCTGCTAAAATTACTTTAAATATAAATGTGGAAAGAAAACATTTTTAAAACTACGAATAGATTATTCATTTCGGTAATAGTGTATAATACAGAACACATCGAAATAAAATCCATCGATCCTGTCGAAACGGAGTGTAAATTTAGCACTTTCGAAAACGGTTACGCCCAAACGGACAATAAAATAGATCACATTCGTCGGTCAGTGGGTATTGACCTTAAAAATGTTGAATAAACACAATGTTTCGCTTCAAAATCTGTAATGGAAAGCTTTATAAATATTGGTCCTCCCTACTTAATATTGGACTTCCACATTGAGAATATTTCTTGAAGTCTGATGTCATGATAGGGGAGAGGATAAAACGCTTCCTCCTTTCTCACCGAACACAATGTTTCTCTTCAAAATCTGTAATGGAAAGCTTTATAAATAATGGCACTCCCTACTTAATATTGGACTTCCACATTGAGAATATTTCTTGAAGTCTCATGTCATGATAGGGGAGAGAATGAAACGCTTCCTCCTCCCTCGCCGATCAGAATTTAGTCAGTAAAACTCTTTGTCATTTCGAAAGGAGATGCAGAGAGCTGCATATCAAAGAATCCGATAATTTAAATGTATTATAAATATTTTATTATATAGTAAATATTATATTATATAGTAAACTTTTGAAATAACGAATTTTTCCCGATTATGGCAGTCGATTAAGATAGTGGAATGCCGGACATACGATTCATTTGTCATTCATTCAACCAGCAGAACACATTAACTGTATTAATAAAATCATACCAACCCATTTTTTTAAATACATATTACATGTATTTCAAATCAAAACAATATATAATATAAAATAAATTATATAAGTATAAATAATATAAAATAATAAATAATATTATCAAAAGAAAAGAAAATGCTGTCTTAAATTATGCAGTATTTAAATAATGATAGATTATTTTGATATGCTTTCAATGCGGTGAAATCTACGAAATCTGCTCCGTATTCGAAGTTGAAGTCTGTCATTTCTATTCCGATATCTTTCGGAAATGCAGGAGAGAGGACAGACGATCCTTGATGACATATCTAGGAATCAAGAGCTTCCATATGAAATAAAAATTCGTGAAATCGTCACGTTAGATATTTTATTTGATGATTGCTCTTTTTTTGAAGTTTTCACGAATCGCAAATTGTATTGCAACAATGTATTCACTGCAGCACATAAAATAACTTCTAAGGCATCGCCATTTTTTTTTTCGTAAACAGCAACGCATTTTATCCGAGATTGTTAATGCATAAAACAACACATTGAACTTTTCTCCATTTATTGTCTCTCGTTAGAAATAAAAATTTTAAATCCACTCCTTTTTTCTGAATACCCTGTATTTATCAGAATTTTGTAGAAACTTTTCGTGCTGCTTTGACCTCTCTGTCTTATGATATTACCAAATGTTTTATGCATAGTTTAATTACTAGCCATAATCTAAAGATTATTTTTACACTTTTTGTCAGACAATGTGATTTTTTTCTGTGTCTGTACACGCGTGAGGATAGGGTACAGGAGTCATGATAAATGACCGCTAATGTAATTGAAAGGGACGCGTATTTCCGTTTTTTTACCCTTTTCTGTCATCTTGGAAAGCCTAATTTTATCTCCAAAGGGAGGCATTGAAATTAATTGCGAGAGAGACACGCGTCAGCTCATCGATTCCTCGTCCAAAATGGCGCTCATCTGTCCGGCGGCGAGACATTCATCAAACGTGACAACCTAACACCATGTGTTTTTCTTTGCTTCCTAACCTATATTCGGGTGTTGCGTCGATGAAAACGGACGATACAATCCCATTACAACAGACCTTTTCGCCGAGATATCGATCTTTCGCGTAAGGTTTCTTTTTCGCAGTTGAAGTTGCACCTTCTCCGGGCAGAAGTGGATTATTCATGTCAAAGGGCCGACTCAAGTCAGAGAAGGCGCAATGAGAAACAGAACTAAGAATTATGAAATAATCAGCTGTTTTTTTCTAAAAACAACCTTCACTAGTATTATAGTTTCTCGATTTTCCAAAAATTTACTATCGTAATTCAACCATTTGTACAATTTTATTTAAATTGACTTCTTTCATGTATGGGAGAATGAAATTTCTTAAGCAATTTTCTACCTCCCACTCTGGGGTTAGAGTTTTGAAGCTGAAATTACTTCTGTGGCAGAGATAGCAATATACTATTTTAAAATTTAAGAATTTAAAGGACAGATATTCGATAAATATGATTAAAATATGGGTTTACTACAAAACTCCAAATTATTTATAATAATGCAATATATACTAAAGACTAAGATAGGAAAATAATTAAAACAAAACATTATATTTTTTAGTACAATTTGTAAATAATCATCATGATAAATTGTATTGATTTTATAACAAAAATTGATCTTCTCTTCCTTAAAATAAAATAAAAAATCCTTATGACTGATGTGCCTTGTATTTTTAAATCTCTTTTAAAAAGATTAAATGAGTTTACATTTATGATCCGTAGTTTTTGAACTTCTTGCACAATCCTGAAATTTTTAATTCTACTGCTTAATAAAATTTGAGAATTCTGAAAAATTTATTGTGTAAGGGAACTCGACGTCAGTTCATATATATCAGCGATTTTCACCAGAGTTTATTATTTCTCATCACTTATCCAGATTATTTGGCTAATTGCCAATAGCTTTGCTTCTTTAAAAAATGAATTTCGACTCTCATTTATCGTTTATTTGTTATATTTTGTTTTACTCCTCGAAATGATCAGTAACAGAGCAAACGTATTATTAAAAAAATAGTTGTACCAGATGCAATAAGTAGCAGAACAAATGCACTTATTTTTTGAAACTATATAACTTTTGAAAAAAATAACAAATGGAACAGAATTTTATTAAGTATAGTAAGTAACTACAAAAATATTTTATTCAAACAACTTCTGAAAAATATATTAAAAACACATACTTAACAACCATATCAACTTTTAAAAATACTTTACTGCGGTAAGAGTAACAGAAATTGCTGATTCAATTTTTAAATACGTTTTTTTTTAATTATTATTATCTTTTCACATTCATATCAAAAATGTTATAACAAATTTTATTTTGGCAGTGTACTTATAGTTGGAAATTTCTAATTAAAAGAATTTTTATTCTTGAATTCACGATTCGTTTCCGCTGCTCTGAAGTAGCGCGAATTTGAAATGAAAATCATGTTTTTAACAGAAACGTATTTACAAAAAGTCGCTTCCAGAGCAAATATGGAAAAAAATTCCTCTTTATCTTTTTTCAGAAAAAAAAACTGTCATTCTCATATCTCTTTGAGATTTTATACAAAGAATGCAAAAATTAAAATTGCAATTAAATCTAAAAAAGAATATTTGAAAAAATTTGGAAGTAATATAGATTTACCTGATTGAATTATTTTTAATTTTGGATTTAATGCATGGAGCTAATATGATTTAATGTTACGAGAACTCCATCGCTAATGATATATATAATGTTTTTCTAGCCTTCCACACAGGATTCTTGTGGTTATCATAATAATTACAGGATGATTACAAATTATTTATTTAATCAAGCCATAATGCATAAAGAAATAAAATTAATTAATTAATGCTTTATTTTAATTCTTAAAAAGGTATAATTATAGCTTTATGCATGAAATGACTTATTAAAATTATAAAATTTTAGAAATGTAAACCTGCTAGATTGTTCATACATATCCAAAAAAAACTCACATGGTAAATGTTATCAAAAAATAAAAATTACATTATCATAAAGAGAGAGAAAGAGAAATCGAATCTAATACGTGTAAGCTATTAAATCATTGACTATCTTTTGGTACAATAAAGTGAAATCTGCCACAAAAAGAATATCTGAGATTTAATATTGTTTTTCAAAACAAGAAAAGCAAACATAAGTTCGGTAAAACAATAAAATAAGCTTTCAAAAAATACGAACATTGAAAAGGACTGTTGCAATTCTTTTTTAAAAATTTGTTAAAATCAAAGTAAAATTTTAGATTTAAAATTACAGCATTGAAGAAATATTTTTTTAATTTTTAAAATAGTAACATGACATGAACATGATAGTAATAGTGATCAAATGAATTTGAAGAACTTACACAGAAAATATTTGAATTTCGCTTGATTTTCAATAAATTGAAATTCTAAAGTAAGTTTTGAGGAACTCGTAACTAAGGGCGCATTCCTACCCGACAAAGTATATATATAAATTTAGTAACTCTGATTCAAACCCCTTGCAACAACAACAACAGACGGGTAATGAGCATACACGGCTAATTACAATTTTGTTGCTAATGAAATGTTTCATATAAAAAGCATCACAATTGCATAATTTCAAAAATGTGTAAAAAACTAATTCATAAAATTGCATCGAAAGTTCTCGATAGAACTTTACTGAATTCAATCTGAAAAGTTGATGCAGGTTTTCAAAAACGACTGGAATAAAAAAAAATCATATCGTGCACAAATTTTATTTCGTTTTATTTTTTTATAAAACAAATATGTGTTGCATTAATATTGTACTTAAAAACTTAAGATACTTGTAAAGAAATCTATTAATTCACTGAAGATTTTACAAATACAAGTATTACTGAAAACACTATACTTCTCTTTTATTCATAGTAATCCTAAAAATTAATATCAGGGAATGGATTCACTTTACATTTAGCAAAGCAATTAGAAATGATTCTGATTTACTCTTTGCTCTTTAAAAATAAGAATAACAATTATTTTCTAATTATTCGTTACGAGCTTCAAAAGAGCTTGATATCCAACTAGCATTAATAAAAGTTGTAATGTTTTAGTTTATATAGATTGTCCAGAAAATGAAACCAGAATTTATTTCCCTAAGTATTTCACCTGGATATTTCCAATTAAAAGTACTATTAAATAAGGAGGCAGCTGTATGAAAACCTTTTTCTTTCTATAAAGTTTAATAATAAAAAAATAAAAAAAGTAAATTTTATACTTTCTCCATATTGTAAAATTGTCAATTTGGAAAATATTTATGTACGCACTTACAACTTTTTAAGCTTTACAGAATTTGCATATATATGCTTTTTCTAAATTTAAAAGGACTTATTACAAATTTAGAAGGAGACAATTATTTTAGGAATGCGTGTTTATAGGGAAAAAAAGTATACCATCCAAATATTTATCGTGCAATATATCCTACAATTATCAAGATCTTTATGTTTTACACTTTTATTTGTCAATAACAAATCGATTTGTTAAAGAAAGGCAGTAAATAAATAGAATAAGTGACTAAAAATATTTAAGATATCTAAAAGAAGTAATAAAATACCGACCAAGAAAATAAAATTTTGTTTTCGTAATTAAAAGTGTAAAAATAATCTTTCTTATAAAATTGCATATTGCAATAACGAAGAATATTTTAAAAGGTTAATTATTGTGTTGCAAGTAACAATAATGTTGGCTTAGATGCAGAAAAAAATTCAGAAGTCATTTTCCGAATTCTGGCCATCTTTTTGGGAAGAAGAATGGCTAGAATCAGCTTACATTTCACTGATTTTAGTCTACATTATCCTTAGTTTCTAAGGTAATAGGAGGCAATATGTAAGTGATACAGAAAATGACATTCCAGCTTTCTTTTCATTCTACTCTATTTAAAAAGGCCATATAAATGTTTTTCACAAAATTAAAATTTTTTAAAGTGTATTTAATTTCATAATGTTGTGATGCTGATTTTTTTCACCTCTCTTTTCATTGGTAAAAACAGGAATCCAGTGAAGATGTTTCTCTACCTTTATTTCAGCCACATTTTTTAAAACACTGTAAAAGTACTAAAGTAGTTTTATTAATAGTTTTATTAAGAATCTTCTTCCTGTCCTTTTATTTTAATTTAAACAGATGTTGGACTTTATTGAAAATGAAATTATTTCTGCATGATTTTCAGATAATCATCAAAAGCAAACTTCCTATATTGAAACTGATGATGTATAATGTTTGGGCGGTTTTTCTCAGAAATTTAAATTTTTATCCATATTTTTACTTTGTCGTAAACGAAGTACACAAATAAAAAAATATTGCAAAGATCAGAAAATCATTCAAACTTAAGGTTTCGATGAATCTCCAAGTTTCAAATCACCCTGAATTGTAAAACATGTATATGGAATGATGTCTGTCTGTCTGTGAACACAATAAACCAAAAACGCTTTGAGGAAAAATTGAAACTTTATATGTGGATTTTTATGACATTTTGGAAGAAATCCATTCCGAAGAAATTTGTTTGTCCAGATGCCCAACTACAAATGATGACGATAATTGCAAAACGTCAAGAGATTACAGTGAAAAGTTGGCATACAGTTTATCCATCTCATATGCAGATCCCTATCAGCTGTAGGCTCTTCAGGTGGTGCACATTTGTCGGTCTCTACTTTGGGAGCATGTGAACGGGATGATCCGGTAATTTAAATGACTGACATTTATCATGGGGTCTTGTGACTGCAATTCTAATGTTAAGTCAATTTTTGGTTTGCTTCCTTCTAGAAACCCAAAAAATAGCCAGAAATACATAATCAATAAGTTTGAAAGATGCTTGAAAATTTGAGATTTAATACTATTGATTGAATTGATTCTTTATGAACAATAATGAATGCTTATATCACTTCTTTTGGTGGAAAGGGAAAGCATTCGGCTTTCATTAAAGTTCATTTGATTGTGATCTATTCATACGGAATCAATCCATAAACATCTTCTATAATACATTTCCAAATCACAGTGCCATTTTAATTTTGAAGTCTCTTGATTCATTTCTAGAAGGATCTGTGACGTCGCAAGCTAATATAAAAACAAATAATTATGTATTATATAACACGCACAACTGGATGATGTGATTGGGCCAGGCGATTGGGATGTGACACACCATGTGACTGGGATATCAAGTGAATACACTCCTTTCAAACAAACATTAGTTCACAGAAAACAGGTAGTCTTCTAAAAAATCAAAAATATTTGACGATGAAAAATTATTTCAGGAATCCAGCTTACTGCTCAACATACATAACAATAGCTGAACCATTAAGAAGAATTTCACATTAATTTTTAGAATAAAATGGCCTACATTTGAAATTTCTTTGAGAATTCCATCAGTTCTGAATACCAAAAAAAAAGAAAGAAAGAAAGAAAAAATTTCCTGAATATATATGACACCCCATTTTTTATTTCCTGTCAGCTGTATTATCGAAAACGTCCTTATGATCAAAATATTCTGACTTGCACGAGAGTTCCATGGTAATCATCTGCTGTTTGCTCAGCTTTTGGATTGAGTATCGATAGAAAAAAAAAATTATTTTGTGATACTCGACCGGTGATAGAAAGTCAAACATTTAAGTTTCCTTTAATGTATAAAGACCTTGTTATGCAGTAAGAGGACTTCCTCTAAAAGGGCAGGAATCGCGGAAGAAGATATTTTATGGTAACCAAATATCTATTCCTCATTTATATTACTGCGCTAGAAATTCTTACCCATTGAACATTTCGATTTAAAAGTCTGTTTGCATTTTGTTGAATTAAAAACAGCCAGAAAGAGGAAATATTTTTGAAATTTTATAATTTTGTTAGATCTATTGCAATATAATTGAAGTCTTTCATTCTTCTTCAAACATTTATTATTCTACATTTTTTTTTTTTTTTACATACAAGGTATCTCAAAAAAAAAGGTTAAAATGCTTATTTCATTAATTATTGCAATTAGACATACACTTCAAATTACAAAGTTTTATCAAATAAGATGCCCAAATATGTGGAAACTCTTTGATTTCTATCGAAGTAGATAGTAAAAAGAAACAGAAATTAAATTTTTACGCAGCCTCCATAAAGAAAAATGTCAATTGGTAAAAGATTTCTCTTACATTCGTCTGTACATACACGACGTTTTATGCTTCTACCTACACTATTTGCAGAAATATGCTTATTTTTAAAGGTTTTATTTTAAATTTAGAGAAGTTGTGATAATTAACTATTTAATTACCTCATAATATTTAAAAATCCATATTTTTCAAAAAAGAAATAAAAATAGAAGTTAACCAATTATCAAATGAAATAACAATTTTTCAACATTTTGTAAGCAATTGCAGATGAGTTTATCGGGCAATATTTGATAGATGCTATAATTTGATATGAAATAAATCTCAATCACAGAAAGTATGCATTTCGTTTAAAAATATTTTTTCTTATCGTTAAAAAATTAAATCTTGTAATAACATATTAATATGTGGAATATGCAAAAAAGGCAAAAATGATATTAATCGTGTTGAGCAGATGGTAACTCAAATATTCATAACAAAAATAATTAAATAGCAAAAAAAATTCAACTCATTAATTGTTGCACTAGAAATTCGGGGATCGAGGGAATCGAGGTCGGGAATCGTGTCCTTCTTCTCGATATTGGCAAATATATCCACCTACTTAAAGCTTAAAAGTTTCCTCTCAAATCACACATCCACAATTAAGGTGTTTAGAAAGGAACTTTTGCGTTTGCCGAATTCATGGATAAATATTTGCATCAGTAAAAATTTAAAACTGGAGTTTAACTTCATTTCAAAGTGGAGCAGAAACTGGCAACAGGTTAAAAACTGTCAAAAGGCTTATGATTGTTTTGCAATCATTATCAATGGCAGGCATGATGAGGACAGAATTATTTATGCATGGACCATGCATCTTTTTCTCTCTCCCTGAAACTGACATCATAACAGGACTAATTGTCAGTCCTTCTCCAGGCTTCACTCTCGCACCATTGGTAGACGACAGATAGACTGACATTTCTTCAAATGATATCCTCATTTTTACTTGCAGCAAAGGCCATTTCTCTTTGTCCCGGACAACGCAAGGTCGATTCGCCATTTCCAGCAGTACGTCCTTCTAAGGTAGTTTCCTCGAGCTCCATCCACTAACCGCTGGAAACGAGAAGACGCCTTTCTCGGCAAACAAATATTTATTTCGGAGCCTTACGTCGTCAAACTTCTTTTTTTTTTTCGGTTATCAGTTGCCTCTTTCCTCAAATAGCTCTTTTCTTCCATAAAAAACTCATACTCCCAGGGTTACTATCTGTTGGACAAGAATTCCGAAAAGAGAGAGCTGATGCGTATCAAGTCATCAGAACAGAAAGCCTTCTCATACCCCGTTTCCGTAACCATTCTGGTCACTGAACGGTTTAATGGACATGTTACAGGAATTTTATTAAATACCAAAATATTTACTGTAGAAAAAACAAAAATAACCGTGTACAGAATTTACAAACATATAAGAAATGATAATAAAATAAAACAGTTTACAAAGATTTTCTACTTTGAAATATTATTAAAAAATTATTTGGAATAATAATATGCAACAAGATATTATGTATCAAAAAACACACGAATTCTGCGTTCATTTGCTATCATGACATGGTAGATGAGGATGCAGTGATAAAATCCAATAAAAAATCATTTGGTGAATGGCAACAAGGAAAATCTCTGTTTGAAAGATATTTATGAATTCAAATAAAAATGAAGAAACTGTGGTGTTTTTTCCGTCTCTTAGTCCTTTTGAGTATGACACTTGATGTTGAAAGCCAGAGAGGCAAGAAAAGATCTCTGTTTTCACTGATGAAGTCCTCAAAAAGTTCTATAGAATTCTACCCTGTAGTTAATAATTTATCCCTCACCAAATACCAATAACTATATCTGATGAAAATTAGGTACCGCTCAATAACAAAAACAAACCACCAAAATGGTGACAAAAAATATTTTAACTCAGGAGATAGCATCTCCACATATGAAATAAAAAACTGTTGAGCAACATATACAAAAGTAGTAAAGATACATTTTAAAAACCACCAACATGTAATAATATGTTTATTTTTACCAAAATACGCGAACAATTTAAGAAAAAAAACATTTTTTTTTGTGAAATATTTTATGTCAAATCTAACCATATCAATCCACTTAATACATTCATAGATTAAAATTTAAACAAGGAAACACACATTAAAGTTATTTATGACACCAGATTAAAATTTTGTAATTTGATTGGCAATAAATTAGAGCAAAACTAAAGTTTGAATTCCCCTTAGATTAAAGTACTCATTTGAAAGTTCAAATGAAGCTAACCATAGATATTATATTTTGACAAATAATAAAAACTTCTTAAATGCTGGAACCGTTGTTGTGAACACAGTAGAGCTTATCATAAATTAAGATGGAAACATTTAATATATTCCGATACAAACATTAATCAAAACGAAATTTGAGAAAATGGACATTTAAGATTGCGGTTCAGTTGCAGCGTCAGCCACCTTGGGGTGGTGAAGAAGAAAACCCTTCAGTGTAGACTCGACAGTCGTACGAGTTGGATGTCGGATTGATGTTCTCCTGAGCAGGAGACAGAATTCTCCTATAAAGCGGGAGTTTGTTTTCAACCATGAGAATATTCCTCCATTTAAGCTAAGGTATGATTTAATTGTGCAATTTTAATTTGCTATGTCATAATACTTTTAATAATCTAGAGTTCATTAATCTAGTGATATTTTGATCCATCTTTGTTCATTTTTGCAGTAAATTTTATATAGAAGATGAAAATAATTTCCACTTTAGTTATTGAACTATAGACATTTACTGTTGCTTCAAGGCCATGGATTATTAAAATTTAATGATTGTGACTAATTTGAACTTAGCATCCATTTGTAAATTTTGAAAATTACTGACAATGGCGATTACATAAGATATTGCTGAAAAATTTACTCTGTGAAAGATGCGTCTATAAAACAGAAATAGAAACATCCATAGGAAAAGAAGAAAAAGTTTCCTTATATGAAATAGAAATTAAACTGAAAAAAAAAATCGGAATATTACAGAAAAATTAGAGCTTTTACAATTCCGGACTTGAGTCACAAGAGGTAACAAAGGATTTGGAGCAAATGGTTAGTTAACTTGAAGAATTGACTTCCATTCTCGATTTTTTTAAATCAATATAAAAAAACAGCTGTTGAAAGCATTAAAGGATTAAAGAACGCTTGTCAGAAATGCCACTCTCAACTTTTTCTGGGATATTTTGTGAATGAAGCCCAATTGGGTAAAGTGGCGTCGAATAACAATAATTTTAATCACTCGAAATTGCTTTATTTAATAGCTTCTCTTAAAGGAGGAGCTAACATATGCACCCAAATATATATTTTATTCCCTGTTTGAGGCGTAAAGAAAAACGTGAAAATCTAAGACTGCTAATGAATTCTCAACATTCTAGTCGTGTTCAGGGAGCTTCCTTTTTAAATGGTTACGAATGTATTGACAAAACGGATAGGATTTCTTTCTCAATGCACTCCGTACCGAAAGTGTCTCTTTGCACTGAGTTTGCGTGTCATCACCCCGTTGGCGGAGTGATCGTGAATATGTGATTGGAAACACCATCGCCTTCGAAATTTACACCTATTCAATGGAAATCTAATCTTTCATAGATTACGTCTTTAAGTTATTATTAACAGCTTACATATACATAATTTTTTTCCGATTTCCCTCCGTTATAAAAGTTTATAGCCTAAAAATTGTAATACCTTGGTCAATGTGACTCGGCCATTAGAGCTATAATTCCACAGCTGATATTGTTTAATCCTTCCTGATATTATTTTAGAAAACTTTTTTTTTTCATTTTTCATTGTACTTATTTATTCATTTTCTCTCGAAAATAGATTTTCATGAAAAACGAAAGTAGATAAATAAATAAATAAATAATATAAACAATGAAAAGACACAGAGAATGTATCAACAAATACAAGATACATAAGCCTGGACTGCTCAATCATTTAGCATAGAAAGTATCAAAATTTACTCAATGCACATCAGTGACAAATCGAGAATTTCAAAACCCTTCCCCATAAATTCAACATTGGCTAAACAAAAAAAAAATTCTGCAGATGAGATTTAGCCATGAACCAATTTTTTCTCATATCCAAGATCAATTCGCTCACTTGACCTTTTTTCTTCTTTCGTTTTTCACTCTTTCACTATTTTACGGTTTTTGGTCAACGGTTTCACGATTTTGATTTTTCTCTTTTAATACATATTTACTTTCTTTTCATTTTCTTTTGTTAGGAGTTACTTATCGAGAAATGATATTCCAGTTATTTTCCAAAATATAATTCAGACGAACACAATTACAAATTTTAGGCTAATCAGGACTAAATATTTTTTTAATTGTATTTCAATTGTATTTTAAAGAATATTTGTTTGTTGCATGACTCATTTCTGAACTGGCGAACCAAGATGATTTAGATATATAATCACTTTTATATACTTTTAATGCTTTAATGGAGTTTACAATAATACCGATTACTATAGTAAATTCCAACATACTTTTTTGCAGATAAAGAGGCATTCTGATTCTGGACATGTATTGTTGCATATTTGTGGAAGAACGCTGGACATAGTATTTATTATTTTAACTTTCAATCTTTCTCTATGTATATGATATGTTTTACTTAACAAGATTCTGAAAAATATGATACGAAACAAAGTAATATGAAGATAAAGCGAATCCATTCTTTCGCCTATCCTTTCGAAAGGAGAAAAGTTTCCTGTCAGCAGCCACTTTTTAATTTTCATTTCTAGAGGAAATAACAATTTCAAATTCTTTTTGAACATTTTTTTCTTTACAGAACTTCACATCAATACGGATATGCAATGGTAAAAATTTCAGCTCCGATTTTCCGGTAACACTTTATAATTGTAAACTATTGTGCTTATTTTGTATTATTTTATGCAGTTAAATGCATTTCATGTTATTCTTTTTCTAAAAGAATGCAAATATTATTTGATATAAAGTTCTCAAAAATCAAACATCAAATTAACTCTAAAAATTAAACAGTTGGATATTCAATGCATAAATTTATGTTTACTGGCGATTATTCGATAAAATGAAGAATATTTACTTTAAATAAGTGAAGATGATTACAAGTAACACGAATGCTTCAAGAAAAATATAACTATACGAGATATATACACATTCATCATTGACTTAGCTATAAATTACATAATAAGAGGAGTACAAAACAAAATACAGAAGCATTGAAAATGATGAGTGAGTCAATTAATCATTCTTTCCACACGTGATTATTATTAATCACGGAAATCTTTTTCATTCACCATCGTGTTCATATTTCGAAGTCGGATCAAATATCATTTCATGATGAAACCCTCAGGCCTTGATGCAAATCAAGAAGAGACCAATCGCAATATCTGAAACTATTGTTTTAACTCCACAAGGAATGCAGAACTTGTAAAAACCAACTCTTAGTCGAATGATCATTTTAAACTTAGTCGAAATCACTCTGATGAAGATATGGAGATTCTTTTACTCTGTATAGACTTCTAAAATTTCAGAAGCGGAAATTCTGCTTTAAATTTGTTCTGCTCGTTCAAAAGAGTAAACTTAAATTCGTTTTGCTGAAAATGGATGATAAATTGCTGTACTTGTTTTAAACGTAAAGTAAAAAAGTTTTTAAATGCAAATGCTAATTATTCTCCGTGCTTTTACATGAATTAACATTTCTACATAAATAAACAAATTTACAGTATCTTACGCTTCTATTTAAAGCAATTTACTTTTTATTAAAAATGAGTTCAGTTTTGAATGATAAATCAGTTGTATTATATTATATACCTACATCAGGATTTCTATGTTGGTCAAACCTTGCAGATTAAATTTTTTATTCATATCGCTGTACCGCAGAAATGTCGTGAAATATAACCAGGAGAAAATTAATAAAATTGAATTTTATCCTCTCTTTCAGGCAATCACGATTTGTCAATAGCAGAAGAAATCAAACAATAATCTTAACCGTCATTATTTTTATCAAGTAATTAATTAAACAATTTTAGTCGCCAGTTGTTTTTTTTAATGTATTAATTTCTTGCTGTCTTCTTCTAACAGAATGGGTTCTTAAGTACTCCTTCTCCGCATTCTCAGACATAAATTATTTTCATATGCAATCTTTATTTTCCATCATCTTCACACACGACCTTTTTCATAAATTGCAATAGATATTTGTATAAATATACATATCTAGTATAAAGTTAATTGTCTAAAAGAGTATGAAGATTTATTTTTTTATAGCAATATATAACAGAAGTAACCGCCGAAGCTAGAATACCCTTTCTTAGCAAAGGACAAATTGTACAAATTCAAAAGGCTTCAAAAATTAAAATACTTCCATTCTTAAAACGTACAAATGTGGATTGTAAGTGTTTTGTAATGTATTCTACTTTTTCTTCTCATCCGGTGAATTTTCGAAGTCTTATGAATATTAATCAGTTTTATTAATTCATCATGCTCCCATTTTTCTCTTCTTTCCCATGGTATAACGACATGAAAAAAAAAAGAATTATGTTTTTCGTCCACCTTAATGCCCTTACCTTTCGAAACAGAGGCATTTTTTCTCTGAATTATTTATTATACTCCAACATAACACTGGTTTCGGCAGTTCGCGGGAATAACAATGAATAGTTATAAAAAGAACTGTAACTTCTAAGTATTCCTTTAACAGTTATTATAAATATCCGCTTTTGTCTTTTACTGATGTAATTTTGTACTTCACTCTGTAGTGATAAAATCTGAAACTGCAATTTTAAAATAGTCACGGACTTCTCAAAACTAAATAAAAAATCAATTGTTTTCCTTGATCTCATTTCCAAACATGCTTCTGACTGATTTTACAGGACTTCTAAATGAACAGCATTCATATTAAAAAAAAAAACAGAGTTAAAGCAAATAATGTTTAACTTTCATCAAATGTGTTAGTTTACATACTTTTTATCATAATAAAATTGAATTCACAAATAAAATTGCTATAATAAACATAGCTTGAAACAAGTTTTAATTAAATGGTTTAGACGGGCAGCAGTTCATCTGAGATGACGAATTTAGATTTAAAAAGGTAAGGAAGGTATCAAAAAATAGGATGAAAGACGTCTTAATTCAATTATTAAGATTAAGAATTACTTCTTAATTATTTATTTATGGAAATTTATTTCTCAACCAAATTATGCCTGGCGTTCCTTTTTAGAGACGGTTCGAAGAATGGGCTTTCATTTTATGTAAATATGCATCACAATTTGGAAAAGGCATTCATCTCCGTTGCTATGCTTTTGTCGTTGTCGTTCTTGTCGTTGTTTCTAATGGCACTTGCCACGGACAAGCTCGCTGACGAAGTCAGCGGTTCTAAACCAAGTGAGCGTCTCTTGTTTTAGTAGCGACAACTAGGGACAAGAGTACGTCTTAGCTACTCACGCATCACATTCGCTTGCACAACCCCTTTTTACAGGGGGGCACATTCATATATCTCACAGATAAAACAGATGAAGAACAATCATGCCCGAACCGGGACTCGAACCCAGAACACCCAGATCACGGGGAAGACGCTCAACCCCTATGCCAGAACGCCGGCTTTGATTTCTTATCAACATGAAGAGCCCATAAATGATATAAAGTTTGTTCTAAAGCCCTTTAGTTAGTTTTTTGTTAGTTTTCAAGAATTAAGTTGTTGGCGATGGGAAAAAAAGTAATTTTTTAAAATTATTAATAATTTTTTCTATATTTGATATATATTCTTCAATAAACAATTCTTTACATATACTTAAAAATATTTGAAAATTAAAAATATTAAAGAAAAATTTTCAAATTTTATAGAATTTATAATTTTCTTTTATAGACTCTTTTAATTTTCTAAAAAATCGCTCTCTTTAGGAACGTTAAAAAATGTTAATTAAATAAAAAACTGAATTATACATATTTTTATGAATTATATTTTTTTCCCGATATATGTATATGGAACCTTATAAAGCTGCTTTAATATTAACAACCAGAATATAAAAAATTTTAATTTTTAGGAATAAAACTTCTGAGCATTAATAGATTTAGTTAGTTCCAGCTGAAGATTTACAAGCGAAAAAAATAACTTTTTTTAGAGCATGTTTTAACTTTTAAAGCATATTTGTTAACGTTTTAAGGCATCAATATTTCACAAGTAATTTCACTTGAATTTTAATTATCAAATTTTATTTTAGTACTTACAATAAATATTACATTTTTATTTATCTTTCAAATTTTAAAAATGAAGTGAAATGTCAACCTGCTTTAAATAGGTTTTCGAACTATATTTTTAAGTTAGTTAATTAATATTTCTTAAGTTAATTAATAGCGCTCTTTTATTTAGAGAAAATAGAATTTTTAAGTCTTTTTTAATTATCTATACCTTGATTATTTATTTATAAGCAGATAATCTAAATATATCAATATATATTTGGGCAGATTTAGAGTATCAAGATATAAATGACATCCTCCATGTAGTTAATGTTGTTAAAATATGAACTCAAAGAATTTACATAGGGATCCGTTATCTGCTGAATGTTATGAAAAAATATTCTAATTTCAAAATGTCTTCCAGAAGCAAAGTTAATGTCCTTTCTCTACATGCATTCAAAACAGAACATTTGAATTCCACAAATTCAAAACGGACCATTTGACCTTGTAAGCAGTAAGTTGTTGTTTACTGCTAGTTAAAAATAGGCAGTTTTTTTTTATATTGAGGTTTTATATATTGCACTCTTTGGATTTCTGTATTCAAATATTGGCATACATGAATGCTGGTTGCGAAATTCTTTCTAGATGTTTCAAGCAAATTAAGAAAAAAATCAAATTTAGTTTTTAAAACAACTTTATTTTTAAATCTTACAGCGTTTAACATTATCATTAGCTAAATTTTACAATTTTGCATCAGTTTTTTGAAAGGAAATGAAACTCATTCAGATTAGAGCATAAAAAATCTGACGCCTGAAGAAATAGCCCTAAAATGAAATTTATAAAATATTATATACTTATTTATGCTACAAACTTTGTTTTTAATGGCTAAAAATATTTTTTCAGTTTTTATCACTTACGTGCATGCTGTTGTTTGAGTTACAATTTTGCGTATCTACTAAACAATAGTATAGGCAAAAAATACAGAACTAATACAGAACTAAATATTTTACTTATATGTAGGCACGGTGCAGATCCTACGCAGTGAACACTTGCAGGAAACGATAACTTTTTGAAATTTCCAACTGATTTAACGTAGCACTTTAATGTTCAATAAGTTAAAAATATTTATATTAGTTGAAAATAGAATGTTAAAAACTTAGAAAATAGAATGTTAAAATTAATAACTATGAAATGGAACTTCAGGATTTCAACTTCTGTATTTACTATGTTACTTATACGAGAAATATTTTCTTTTATTCATTATTGATATTTAATTAGCTCATAATCCTGCTTCTATATTAATTAAAGTTATTTAGAACGAAGCTATCAAAACGAAAGTAATTTTAAATGAAGCCATCCTTATGACGAGATTGCTTTTTTCATTGTTTTGATTCATAGTTATCATTTACGGTGTTAAATTATTTTCGATTCAATTTTTTGGAAAAATAGATACAAAAAAAATATCTCTGTCCGCAAACAATGTATCTAAAAAATATTTTTGATGTACTAAGGAATAACATGATAATAAATCATGATGCAATATTTCCTTAATCATAAATCACATTTTTCTAAGAACTATATAGATAAAAAATAATTAAAAGAAGTGGAACGATGTGATTTTTTGATTAGTAGGTAATTCTTACGATTCCACAGAAACCTGACAATAACAATCTAATTAAGAATAAGTTTTGGTTAAGATTACGATAAGTATTTTTATTTAACTGGGAAGATAAATGAAATGAATGTATAAATTTTTATCACACAGATGTGAATCGCGCGGAGGGTAATAAATATTCGAAATTAATGATATCAATCCAAGTGAAGTCATAGTCACGTTTATTACTCATTATTTTACGACAAGGACATGGCTTCAAATGTGATCTTCGGTTAAACAAATAATGTCTAAATTATGTAGGCCGCAAAAAATAGACCCCTTTTATTTTTATAGAAATATAGGAATATTAAATAAACAACTTAAAAAATGAATGATGAGGAAGATATTTTCTTCCTGATACTTATGTCTCTTGTCTATCATCTTCCTGACTGGTTATCAAAATCAAAAATCAAATGTCGGCCTAGGATTCATACCAGTCATCGCGTATCTGACAGAAGGCTTATTTCCTTTCACAAGCGAAATTAATTACTCGCTCAGATAAATACTTCTCATGTGGAAATAATATGTTGATTTTTAAGTATTTTCAAACTTGTCTAGGAAATATTTGTAAAATTAAACGATTCTCATAACTGCGAATGAATATTAATGATATGGTAAATTTTATTTCATTGCCGCATTGAAACGAGGCAGTCGACTACCTATGGCCGAATGGCCATAGCACTGGTCTCATGATCAAGAGATCGCGAATTCGAATCCCGCTAGCGACAATGTTGGTGTAAATGTTTGATTCCATGATTTTATGTTTTCCTTTATTTCATGTTCCAGAAGATTCTGGACCTTTCTTTAGTTTACCAGACAAGTGTTCTGGACTTTTCTTCCTGTCTCCAGAAAAGTATTCTGGAACTTTCCCTGCTAGTATAAAAGCAGATCTTTCAGTCACGGTGTTCTGAGTTCAGACTTGAGTTAATAAATTGGTTTAGCTCTACCTCTTATGTGTGTCATTGAGTTCCACACTAAAGTACCTATGTGACATCACTATCGCTTTCAAAATATTCGCTTTTACCCTTATGGAAATGGTATACCGATTGTAAGCATCGTTCATAGGTGAATCTTATTTTTCCTTATTGATAATTACACGTATTTTGAAATTATAAAGCCACAGATTTTTTTTCTCAGTAAAATTTTATTAGACTGTGCAGGTAACTGTAATTTTATTAGACTGTATTGTACAGGTTGCCCTAAAAAAGTGGAACAAGCATTTATTTCTTTAATGATTGCAGTTCGTGACATATCCTTGCAATTGCAAAATTTTACCAAATAAGATACCCAAATGTATGCAAATACTTTGACTTCTATAGAAGATGATGATAAAAAGTTAGAAAAATTAAATTTTTATATAATGTCTATAGAAAAAGAGAATCAGCGAGAAAAATGTTTTTCTTTTGCTCATCTATAAGGACACAAAGTTTCATATTTCTATCTGCAAAATTTTCTGCGATATTAAAAGGCAAATTTATTGACTCAGACCCTTTATCTCTACCTCTGACTGATGCTCCAGCGTGGACTTCGTTGTGAGTTTCAGAGATAATATACGCATCAAAAATATTATTAAAAGGGCAGAATCAGAAATAATAAAGCATTTTTTAACATTCATTAAATTTATAAAAATCTTTAAGATAATACATTAATTAAAGTGCTTAAAAACTCGTTAAAAATGAACGACTTCTACATCTATACAAAGTTTTATTCTTTTAACAATACTTGCACATATGTGATCCATTTTATCACTTGGAACTTAAATACAGCCCTTCTGTAATTCTTCGGAAACGATGTATAAAGTGTGTACTGGCAAAATCAATTCATCTCTTAGTTCAAAACATATTACCAATCAAAACTTACTGAATGTATCTGTTATCATTCATACTATTGTACAAATTGTAATAAACCTAAGTATTTCTAATAATGCCACCCCACTTATCCATAGAAAATAGATCCTGATGATGAATTTCTTGTACGAAGAATGCATTTTAACCATTCCAAAAGAAATAGTTTTCATAAAAAAATGTTTCTATCTCTATTAAGACAGCATTTGAAGAATTTTCATTTACCTCATATAAAGCTTAATCGCAAAAGTGTGGACGTCGATCGTGTACAGCTCATGTCACTATCGGATCAGGCCATGAACTGACAGTCATAACGTTGAAATATTCCCTACACTGTTTGCTTTGGAATGCTGAGTTCTGGTGTGACTTGGATCGCTAGCATGAGGGGAAATTGAAATGTAAGCCGAAATGTCTTTTCTTCATCACGCTCCTATGCGGAAGAGAAAGGATCCTATAGTTTGCCTTCTCCGAGCCATTCTGAAAATACACATCCTAGAAGAATGCAGGGAGTTTGGGAACTTTGTACGCTTATACAATTAGATCGGCATTACGATTACATGCAACATATTACCAAACGTTCGTTGCTGCTGAAATATGTCATTCTTTTAGAAAGCATACAAGTGCGAGAAAATAATTTTGTTCGGCTTTCAAGTAATTTTTTGCGATATCTTAAATGTTCAGCTACTCACATTTCTCTTGATAAAGTCGATGTTGCAGCTGCCGAGCAATCAAAGTGAGCAACATTTCTTTCAATTCATGATGATTGGATGATGACAAATATTTAGAAATGACAATTGTTCTGTGATGAATAGATTTGTATTTCTGACATAAATGTTTTCATCTTTGTATCTAAAAAATATATTTCCTCTAAATTTAAAAATAAGCATATCCCCGAAAATTTAGTAAATGAAAATGCTGAACTTTGTATGTGCTTAGATGATTAAGAGGGAAATATGTCATTCATTAACACATTTATATTATGATGGTGTCATAAAAATTTGATTTGTTTGACTTATTTCTCTCAACCTCCGTGGATGCTCAAGTGTTTTCGTACAATTGCCCATCGTACATTGCCATTTAAATAATAATAATAAGTAGGAGTCTAGTTGCAATACGTAGGGAAGCTTATGCTAGAGCTTGTTTTACTATTTTTGCACACTCTGTATGCTTTTGGTTGGGCTAAATGCGGTCCTGAATGAGATGCCCTTATTTTAATCGGCTCTGCATTCCAATTATTTTGTGTTATTCAAGATACGCAACAAATTTTAAACCTAAATGGTCATGTATCGGAAATAATTCCACTAAGGACGTGCGTCATTTTACCAATTCGATTATTATTTTTCTTTTCTGTAAAAATGACTTGTGAAAGCAATTAAAAAAGACTTCCCTGATTGTTGAAGCTCCAAATGACCGAGACGGTGATTTTTTCCCATTTCTCTTTTCAAAAACTGAAGCGTTATTCTAGAGAAGGAGAAAAAGAGTTTTATTTATCCAATTAATTATACTAATAAAAAATACGTTTCTCGTATGTATATCGTCTTTCTCTAAATATAGATAGAAATGGTAGATCTTATAATGATTAGAGTCAATTCCTGCGCATTATCTGAGGAGTCTGGAAATCATGAGCACAATTAATTGTTTTCCACCAGCTGAGTCAATTGGCTCTTGGCGAGAAAACCGTTGGCGAGCGAGTCGCGAAAAACTTTTATGACATCTTGAGTGCGTATTTCGCTGGCACTCGCTTCGATATCTCACGTGTGGAAAGAAGGACGAAGAATGCTCTGGTCTCGCCAAGAACGAAAATAAACAAGGCAGGGCGCTCGCAATAAAAGAGGGGGAAATGCAATCTACTGTCTGTAAGTGAATCCGTGATCTTATTTTTCTCCACCAGTTTTGCTTTTCTGTTCAAACAGTTATGGTACTCCTAATTTATGAAGAAATTTAGAATTTTTTCTTGAGTGTTTCATTTTTGTGCTCCGTGTTATATAACTGAATTAAGCTGTGAAAGGAAGTTCAAGAACAATCTGTTTCAAAATCCTGGGTCACATCTTCAAGTGAAGCCGCTTTGAATAATTATGAGTTGGCGTAGGGTCTCATTTTCTTAAAACGTTTGCAAGAGAGTTTCAGTAACCTTTTCGTAAACTATTACGGTACAACGGATATTATATTTAATCAAATCATTCACAGGACATGCTAAACTTTGTTTATGATAATTTTATAGGCTTTATTTAACTTTAATATCAATCTTTATGTATGGCATGATGATTATAATTTCCCTTTTTATTCTACAGTTGGATAGTAGTCCATATTTTTCGAAGATTATTGAGAGAAAGAAAATCCTTTGATAGAAATTTTCCTTTCACTTTCTTTAAAATTTTCTGAATAATTATTAGTCGAATTTCTTTTTATGAATCTTTCATAAATTCATCCTTTTTTTTTTCCTTCTTTTTCCAGAATTTGTTTCCAATGAAACATTTCAGAAGAAAAATAGTCTTGAAACCTTTCCAGCTACAGATGAAATAAGAAATAATTAAGATGCCTGTATTTAAAGCCAATGGCAGAATAATTTTAATATTAAAAAAGTAATAACATAACATAAATCAAACTTAAAGAATGAAATTTGTTATTATTTTTAAAGTAATTTACCTTTTAAAAGATTTCAGAAAGAAATTCTTTTTTCCCTCACCTTTGAGATAAATATATCACATTTTTGTATGTATATTGTAGAACCTTAGATTAATAAATTACATTACATTTCTTCTGGAATAGGCAAAGTACAGATTAAAGTGAGACGGAAAGAATTTTAATGCAATTGCTAAAATGTTTATAATTTTTCTTTGATCATGCTGTTTCCAACATACATTAACACTGAATTCTATAACTCTGCCGTAAAAAGATTGCTATTCAAATCTGCAAATAAATAAAGAACAAACATTGCAGTCAATATTTTACCAAGATCAGTTTAAAGCTTTCTGAAAAATGTAAAATGTCTGATGCCCCAGTATCTATTAAAGCGTTTGAAATAAATGAACTTTAAAATCAAACTTCTCCACTCGTTGCATTTGTCACAAAAATAGAAAGTTTGCCAAAATAACTATCTTTGTAAGAAAACGAACGAATGAAGAATTTGTCGACAGAGTGAACACAAGTATTGGCTCTAGTTGTAAGAGATACAGACAAATTAAAATTTTCAAATGGGCTTAAATTCCTCGATATGTTTTATATTCATTTTGTTTTAGCCCCAGTTATTCTTATTTTAGAACAAAAATCGAAATTACTCCTAAGTAATCAAAACATCAATCTTAAAATTTATTTTTATATTTTAGTCTAAAAAATCAACTATTTCAAGATAAGAATTGTAGAAATTAGTAAATGAAACAAACAAGTATATAAATAACTACTTTCAAAAGTCGACTTTTGGCGAAATTTTGTAATTTTACATCTTTAAATGCTATTTTCGCAAATTCTAATCTTTACTAGGATTTTCTTATAAAAAACTTCGTAAATAAAAATCTAATGCACTTTATTTCATGAAATTTTGTATGATAATTTCTCAATACATTCTGCTGTTCCTGAACTAGAGAATAAGTAGTATATTCACTTAGAAATATCTTATAGTTATTCTAATGCTTCACAAAATGAAAAAAATTAAAATTTTCATATTATTTATCAGTCGAACCTCAATATTTAAAGAATAGATAGAAATGCTTATTATTTTTTAATTCAGAAACGATAATATATTAATATATCTATTAAACTATCTGAAAAATTTTAAGTAAATCATTTGATAAACTTCTAAACTAGAAGATGTTTGTAAGATATATCTTTTTAGACAAAAGAAAACCCTTTTTCATAATTTTTTTTAACTTTTGCCGCTTAACTGGTATACTCTGGTTTCATAGATGTTTTCTCGGCATTTTTTATGCAAAAAAATTCAAAAATATAACTATATTAGAGCATTTTTCAAAAAATTGATTCCAAACGTAGTCACATGTCTTATAAGAAGGCGATTTCTACCTGTGCATGCTGTAAAGGAATTCACCAATTTAGTAATGCATAGGATTACTCGAAATCATTGCATCAATTTTTAATGACTTTTGTAACTTTTTAAGCAACAACAGAAAGAAAAAAAATGCATGTATTAGATAGCGGATAGAAGCTTAAAGCTCAGTCGGCGTAAATAATAATTGCTTTATATGACTTATTTTGGTTACCCAGGCAACACCGGTGCATCCATGCAAAGGAGACTGAAGCAGAATGTTCGACATATCCAGTGAAATGAAGACACACGAAATATTTTAGGTAGATTTAGATAGGCACATGTGGCAAACAGTGCCTCAGTGTCTTGCATCAAATGGACATCCATTTTTTATTTTTTTTTGGATTGATATTGCCTATGAGACAAAAAGATGCCAGAGAAAGCAATTATTACATACATAAACAGGACTCGGAACTTTCTTCTTCGTTATTTTCAATTTTTTCCGTCCTATTATAATTTACAAAAAGTCATAGCCATTTGTAATAGGTACAATTCCAATGTTGAAGAAAATACATTATGATTATAAATGATTCGTTTTCAGTAAACATTAATATTTAACGGCGTTTCTGCTAAGCATTTTTATTTGATTTAAATATAATTCACTTTATTTCAAAATCCATAGAAACCATGAGGATGTAATTTGAAAACAAGAAAAAGCAGTGCTAACGAATTTGATAACGATACACTGACAGCACGCTCCTTTCACTATTTATCACAATTACTAATTTAGGATTTTTTTTTCATTTGTTTGTTTGAGATCTCTCCAGAAACTTATTGAAAAGGAAAGTTACATCAAAAAGATACAAAATGTTTGCCACAGCAAAAAATATATTTATTCAACGCATAGTAAAACCATCTGAACATAAAATACCATCGAAAAAAATCCCTTCAGCTGATTGTCAAACTAGCTTTGATCTCTCATTCGAAACAAATAAAAAATTAATCATCAACATGAAATTTTTTCATCACATTCAATGCTACATTTGTTTTTTTTTTTTTTTTTTTTTTTTTTTTTGCTTAAAAAAATTCTTCCGGGTGGACTATAGAATGCCGTGGCAACATATTGATGAATAATTTGAGATAACGCAACTAAAGTAATCATAAATCTTTAAAAGCTTTCTAGCTAAATTCAAATTAAGCTCAAAATAGTTGTTAATAACTTTAAAAATATTCTATTTACACGGGTTTAGTAATTCGATATGATGGCTGCGCTTGTTTGAAAAATAAATTTTCATACGCAACTGATCTATTTCATTTTTTTTCCAAACTTATTTCGCTTATAAAAAATGATTTTCATTATCTGCTTTCTAGCTCAAATGTTAAACACCGAAAATCGACATTTTTCTGTTTCTATTCCAGATTTAAAAATATATTTCCGCTTCTGACATTAACTTGCGATTGATTTTCATTCGGCGGTTCATTTTACAAAATCTATGCATTGAATTCATTTATGAATAACAAAGCACTCATTTTTCAAAACTTTTCATTATATTGTATAAAAATGTATTTTAATGGCTCATTAAAATTTCCTGGTCTAATCAAAAAAGAAAAGCTTAAATTGAAAGCTGTAATTTTTGAAATGCAGTTCTCATTAACAATGAATGGGATAGAATTACTTCATTTTTTTAAAATTTGTGTAAGTACATATCATCACTGGATACTTATAGATAAATATTAAATATACGTTTCATATGATGAACGAAAAAGTGAAAGCTAACTTATTTTGTAACCTGATCATTAAATTGCTTTGCTTGCAATTTCATTTTTCAATTTTTCAAAATTGTAAGCTTGTTTGTTTCATTCGCAATACCAAATCATTTTGTTTATAATTATTTTTTAATAGGTATATAATATCACAGAACGATTTAAATTGTTTCCGACAGGAATAACAGACAGATTTTTTAAATGCTTCAAAATGCATCTCTTGAGTTAAAAAAGACCTACTCGTTTATTACTTTAAAGGATTTTTTTTAAAAACATATTAAAGGAAAACATTTTTTCTGCCATTGTCGAATGAATTTCGGAATTTCAATTAATCTCGAAATTATTTTTTTAAAACCTTTATATTGACAGAAGTATAAAGGGTAAGGACATAAGAACTTCGTTTATATTAATAATCTCGTTAAAAGAGAGCAATATTTTAAAATTATCAAAAGCCTTAAAAAATATATAAATTACGAACTTAGTTATGGAACGAAATTTTACGCAAGTAAAATTTTTTCTGTTAAACAAAGGTTTCAGGTTTAAAGCGGTATTAAGTTCTTTCAAATCAAAATATATCGCAAAATCAGATTTATTCATTTAAAATTCTCTTTGTTATTTCTTTACTGTCAAGATCCAATTCCATAGAAACGTTTTTGAATTGAATCATTTCAGAATTTCTACTAGAAAAAAATTTTTGTGTGTAAAAAAATTGTCACGACAATATTAAAATCCCCCATTTTGTTACTGCAGAGCTGAAAAGAAATTTTAAAAATAAATATCTCATTTCAGTTTTAAATCAAAGAAGTTTTTTATGCTGCTTAGTTAAGAGAAACGTTTGAGTTCCATGCATTTGGTTTAATGAAATATTTTAATTCATAATAAAGTTTTGCTTTCAGAAGTGTAAATAAAAGAGAGTGTCAAGATATTAGAATATTAACCGAACAAGCATTCGTTTGAATTCATCAAGATGTGTTTGATTTAAATGGCAAAGTTTAAGTGTCCAACAGCTTCACATTAATCTTGAGTGTTCAGTGAATTATAAGATTGTTTCGTGTTCAATCTAATAATCTTTATAAGCTGATATGTATTCCAAAAGTACCAAAAAAAAAATTTCAAAAAAGAAACTGCAATTGCTTAAGGATTACGCGAATGTTTCTATGATCATCATGATGCATTATTGCAACAACGATTTTATTTGATTCAAAATAATTTTCCTCTCGTGCGCTAAAGAAAAAAATGCAGAGAAAAGGTATTGAATCGTCTAAAAAATGATATCGCTAGATTTTGAAGAATCTCAAAATTCTAAACATCCGCGAATCCGGTCAAATTTTTGAAACCTTGTTCGTTCTTCTCGGCTTGATATGGTAACACAAAAATGTAGCGAACAGTATTAATAAAATTCGGTGAATTCACTCTAAATTATAAATTTCAAATCAATTGTTGGACGAAATCTATCTATTGTCCTTTTATTGGACGTTATTTAGCCAGATGGTTGAAATATACTTACAGATTTGTCGTAGATGTGTGTGAATCATCATCTGCAAGTCGGATTGTATGTAGATATGTGAACACGATAAGACAAAAACTCATCAAGCTAGATGGATGATTTGTATTTTTAAGTGACATTTCTGAAGTACATTATAATGTAAAATTAAAAACTCGTCTGCTGGCTCTGTATGAAGAGGTGGACTTTCAGTTGAATCATGACTTGTCATAGTTCTTCTTTGGAATTAAAAAAATTGGGCCTGCTTAGAAACCAAAGGTACCGTCATGTAAAGGGAGTCAAAGACAAAAAGATATTATTGGTAATGCGTTCTTGACTTTTATGCGTTCCATATGATTTCCTAGACTTTTTCTGTTCCCATACCAACTATGATTTTTACTAGGGTTTTAATTAGTAATGATTATTCATTAAAATCTTGATATTTAGACTCTGATTGGCATGAGAAAAATCAAAGACCCGGGCGACTCAGAAGTTAAATTGTTTTTATATTTGGACTTAAGTGTGAAAAAATAATTATTTCTGAATAATGTAAATCATTTTCTAAAAGAGATGCAGGTGATAGGTAACTAAATGACTTTTTTATCGCCTTCATGATTACTAAGGAAAGGGTTCAGTTTCCAGTTGAAATGAAGATTTATTTGTTAAATTTATACATCCATACACTCCGAATGAGAAGAAAAAAGAAAGAAAAATGGGGTATGGAAACACACTTAAATTTTATTTAGCTTTAAAAGAAAAATTCCCTTCATTTAGCTGAAACAGCATTTATTTAGGCACATGTAGACTGGAGAGCTTGGGAAGAGAATACGCATGCAATTCAGAAACTAAACTTTATTGAAATTTGAATTCATTTGGTTAGAAAGTAATTGCTTTAAAAATGCTGATAAACTGAAATTATTCCGCACATAAACGCAAGCACTGAGAGGGAAAATGCTTCTAAAAAATGCAATTATTAATAGACCCAAAATCAGGTTTTTTTTTCGTTTTTTTTTTAATAAATAATGAAAAAGAAATTTAAAGCCTTCACGTGGAATCGGTTTCAAACTAGATCCAAACCATAGTCACTTTAGCGAAATATAACGCGTTCATTCGAAGGTGGAAGTTCACAACAAAAGAAAGGCAACTGGCAATGCGTCCCAAATTTTTACGTGTTCCGAAAAGATTTCTTGTTTGAAAAGTGAAATTAAATAATTTGCGGTTCAGCAATTTATAGGGAGGTAGAGAAAATAAATGAAAGGCAAAGTTGCAGCTTCTTAAATTGTGAATGGCACGGGTTAATTGAATCTTTTGTGTATTAAATAGAGAGGTGATCAAAAATATTTAGAAACTTTAATTTAACTTTAATTTAAATTTTTACACATATTTTTTTCAACTTTCACCGACCTTTGCACTTCGACGGTGTGAATAATATGCTTGAACTCACATTTTAAAGCGAAAATTGGATCACGAGGGCATTTGCTGAATCGTCCAGAAATTGATGAGAAAGAAAATGGTTTAGGCTTATCCCGTTTCCAAGAAAGCCTTGACCGTTTTGTTTGATACTTAGGTACATTGAAACAGCAACTAAATTCGGGAAGATACAAAAGTGTTATTTTAATTTAAAAAGTCCAAAATTTTCCGCCTGATTTTTTCTTATGATATGCAGGAAACTGAAAAAATACGTCACAAAATATTAGAAAACTATTGTATTAAAATCCAAAATAATTTATCATATTTTTGGGGGGAAATTTACATATTTGTAGTAAATCAATTTTAACATCCCTTGTAGTACAGTTTCTATTCATTCATTTCAAAATAGGATATATAAAAATGTTTATATGAAATTCAAATTTGAATGGCTTTGAGTTTTAAAAAAAATATTAGCATTGCAACAAATTGAATTTCAGTTGCCCTTCAAGAAAAGAGAATTTTCATAGCTAGAAATTTTTAAAGCCTGAATCTTTGAGTGGTTATATTGAGTGGAATAAAGATTTGAAATAAGCCTATTTTATATCCCGGTACATTATAAATAAAATACATATTACATATTATTATATTCTCTATGCCTTATTTATTCTGCAAATGTATTAATTTCTAATATAAGAAGATGGGGTCATCTTTCACTGCAATGATGGTTTCTATGCTATAAGGAAGGCTGTCTTTCTTGGAATGCTTAAGTTAGAAACGCACGCTATTGTACTATGAGATTGAAATTCGGATTCTGAGCGGGTCAGTCGAATTTCTCCACATTCGTATCAATGAACCGGCTCTGAATGGCTTCTGCTTTATTGGCAAGAGCAACCTGATGTTGAAACAAGATGGTTTTCTCCTCAAATTGTTATTCAAATGTGTCTGGATGTTTTCAATTCTGCGATGTATCTAAACAATACAACCCCTCATGATAATGTGAATATTGTGAGTGCCGCAGATATATTTTCTGTTATTTGAGTGCCTAATTTATTATAATCATGCACTTTAATTTCAAATTATGCATTGGTAATTAATATATTTGTAACTATTATATAACTGGCTTTCAAAAGATGTAAGTTTAAAAACATGTATCGAACTTATGAGAAAATACTCGTCTCATTTAATGTTTCTTAAAACTTATAGATTCAGTGTTTTGCGACCCTGATATTTCTCGGAAGTCAAAGTTCAAAATGTATTCGTCCTTCTATCACCCCCCCAAAAAAACCAAAGAAATGAGTGAATCTGAAAATATTCGAATATTTGTGAACATGTGTGTGTGTGTTCACGTTCATGTATATAAATTTATCCACATTCTAATTATAATTATATTCTAACTCAGATTAAACTTTAATTTAACTTCTCTGTTGTAGAGGCTCTGATTTTCTTACTATCTCTCCAACAAGTGCCGAACCCAAAACGCTGAATCAACAAATTCCCTTCTAAAACGATCTTAAGTTCAAAATACTGTCTCGCGGGTTGGTTTTCTGTGATTTCTTTCTTCCTCTTCGGACTGTTTCATCCGCATGTCATGGCTTCTACATGGAAATTGATAAAAATTTATCTTTTTCCATCACATTATGAAGACAACTCTTAAAACTCGACTCCTCCTTCTCCTTAAATAAAAGGAAAAAATCGATTCCCATGGAAGTGTTTCTCTTCTTTTCCTTCATTGGTCATTTCGACCATCCAAGAGGTAACCTCTCGCCTTTCCTTACTGGCAACAAATCTGTCATTCACGCGTGGTGCGATTACAGTAAAAAAAAGGGGTGGAATAAAACTGTTATTAGAATGATGGAAATACGGATTAGTGCTCTTCTTTATGAACACAAAAGGTCAATGTGTTAGTGATGCAGCATCGAATCCCTCACCTTCACCACATTATGAGCACTGGTACAGGCATTTTCTATGTACATTTAAAAATAATTATTCAAATATTATTTGTCCAACTCGTTAGATAAAGTTGACGATATATAATTTAATATCATCTTCTCTTAATAGATCGTAAACATTTAAGGTATCTGGCTGAGTTTAAAAGGCAGTAACACAATTTTTTTATTACGGTTTTTTAAACTGGTGTTTGTTTTACTTCTACAATAAATAGAAACCTGGATATTGTGTTTTTAAAAACACTGTTGCTAGAAACAAAATCGGAAGTTGAATATTTTCTATCCTTTTATGAAATGCACGTCACTGTGAAATATGAATTATTTTATAATATGCTTTATCAGACACGAATTTGAACACGTTTTTAGTAGTCTTTATACCGGAAGGATTAGCAGTTACGTCTGCTTTCGAGCATTATATATGTTTATAAAGCATCTTATCACTGGGATTTCATTCACATTTTCGTTGTTTCTCAACAGAATATCGTTTCGTTTTTTATCTCTTTAAAATGACTCAGCATTATCAACCTTTTAAAAAGTTAGATAAATTATTTTTAGATTAATAAATATGAAATATCATGTAAATCGATATTCTTCTTCCAAGTAAAGATGCATCTTTTAAAGATGTTTCCTAAGCAGAAAAAAAAACCTTGCTGCAAAAAGAAATTGTTGAATTCTCGACAATTATCCGATATGGTAAAAAAAAAAAGCTGTCTGATTTTCGAATATTAGATACTGAATTGCAAATAAATGTTTTGAGTCTTTTCTTTTGTTCGGAACGCTTTTATAGTAATTTTCTACTGAGTTGCAAGAATTATTCTTTTTGAAAAGGATTTTTGCAACTCCTAAAAAACTGAAATCTTGCAATGTTCGACTTACATGAGTTCCTCACTTATCGGCCACTGTTTTGATACTACCAAGAAATTACCTACTGCTCTGAACTTGCCATCTTTAAAAGAAAAGAAAGATAAAAGAAACGGGCTCTGAAAATGCAGGAAATGAAGCTTCTTCATGTTTTTGTTTTGTTGCTGAGTATTGCAACCAAAAGTAAATTGCTGCCAATCAATAAGAGTGAACGATGAGTCTGAATTGCGAAATATCAGTAAATAGGACTTGGCAGAGAAAGGGAATTTCATCAGTCAATGAGTTCAGTATCAATTATCTTAGCAAAGTAATTGATGTCATATCCCAGTTTTCAAGTAATGATACACAACAAATACAAACTCATTGCATGGAGCAAAACATTGAGCAAATATTATACAATAGTTTTTCAGGAAATATGGCGGTTGCCGAGGCTTATTTTATCACGGAATGTTCTAAGAACTCTCGTGGATTTATTTATTCAGATGGAGATTTTTAAGAGTTATAATCCACAGAAGGTCACCTAAACTATAAAGACTACTTTCAGGAAATTATACGACAAACAGTTATTAAAAAATATCTACACTTAGGAATCATATTGCAAATTAGATTTTTCAAAATGTCTTGTATGTCATTTTGCCTTAAACCACATATGTCAAGATACAAATTTTAAATGTTGGTGTATCAATAGCCATACCACTATTCCTTGATTAATTTTAAAGATTTTGATGAACTGGGAATAATTCTAATATTAAATATTCCTAGTATTATATATTAAAATAATGAGTAAACTTCGATAATAGGTGACTCTTTACTTAAAATCAGCAGTCTCTGATAGCAGCAAAAGTTACTGGAAAAATATAGTTATGAAATTTTTGTAAAAACAATTATATCTTTCAATGTGGAGAACTTTGAGGTAAGGTAAACGAGATATTTTTAATACAAAACAAATGAAAACTTTAAATAAGTTTTTGAAAAATTCATTGAAGCAACGAACTAGAGATTAGCTTTAAACTGAATAGTTTTTAGTTTTAGAGCTGCCTAATGCAGATTTTAACAATACATTTTGTGAAATTTTGAATACAGAAATATTCTATAAGCTGTCATTTTTTTTTTTTTTTTTGAAAATGCATATATTTCTTAGATTCGAGTTCATTGCCTTCACCAAAGCTGTAGGTATGTGTACAAAAAATTGAAATATGTGAAATAAATTTTTTTGTAGAGTGCTTTGCTTTTTGTTGCAATTTTCACAATTTTTTTTACCCAAATTTACCCGTTTCACTAAATCATAATTGGCAAAAAACTTCCTGATTAATAATTTTCTTTGTTTCGAATCACATTGATCTAGTAAATGAGCTGAAATCGCTCATTGATGGTTTTCTAAAATGTTATGTCCCCTTATGTAAATGTCTTCTTAGCTAGTCAGAGATAAACATAACTCAGAAAAAATGTATGTGAAGTGGACCGGTAGAAATATCTCAGAGTCGTCCTTAAATTTATCATTGCATCAAGGTTCTTTTACGAATTCTACATTGAGCTAGACGAAAATATCCACAATAAAATTATTTAATGTTCCCAGGAAGTTTAATCTCGAGTACCCTTGAGCTTCTAGTGAATTAATTTTCACTTCTCAAGTGCTATCCATGCTGGAAACGGGCTGTATTCGAGTACATCTTACTCTCTGAATATCATTCATTGAATCGATTTCTGTGTGAAAGCCATAGATAGGAATGCGTGCAAACCTCTCTATGGTTTGCATGCATTCCTGTCTACGGTGTTTAAAAGTACACATTCCTGTGAATACGTACTTCTGTGTGGTCTGTTTTGTTGACAAAACCCCTTTGGATTATTGACTGAGAAAAAGATTGTCTTTTGATCCTTGAAACACGGTTCATTTCCGATGCATATTTAAATAAAAAAAAATGAAATCATGAATTGTGTTCATCTTTTCTACATTAAAAAAATCGCACAGATCTCGAACTCTTCAAATACAGTTCTTCGGTAACTTTCGAATGGGTTTTAATGGTATAAAATCCTTTTTGCTTGCTAAATAAGAAAAAAAAATGTTGAAAATTCTTTTATCAAAGACAGTCCTTTGTTAAAAGCATTTATGCCTAGTGTGGGTCACTCCATTGCTGGTTAAGTTTTATTCATGGAAAGATTATCTGGAATTTTTCACCCTAGCTGTGAATTGTTTTTATTTTTTTTCATTTGTGAAAAAAAATCACTTTCTCGCATGTAGAAAATATATAGAATGTCCAGTAGTGATCGCATAATCTAGGAATACCTCATCACCTCAGTTTCAAAAAAAAAAGTTGTCCGAAGAACATAACTCTAAGATACTTTTCTGCAACTTTGCATTCATAAAAGATGATATGCATTCACAAAGAAACTTTACTGAAATATGAAAATACTCGTGACGCACGAGGCATAATTTTATAGGAGTAAATATTCAAAATGACCTCTCATATCGATGTATGTAGGCACATGCCATGGAATGTGGAGGTGAAACTGATTTAGCAACAGCTTGGTTTTAACAAACGTGCAGATGAAATAAAGTAAAGCAATTGGTTCTGCTGCTGTTGTAATTGAAGTACTTCGACCTCTATATTTCGATGAGTTTCGACCCTTGAGATCTTTCTGATTTCGAAAAAAAATGAAATTGTATTTGTGTGTATTCTAAATCTGATTCTTGCCTCAAAATCAATTGTAAATTTTGGACCAAATCCATGGATGGAGACGCATTTCTCTTCTGAGCTTTTATGGTTATGTTGGGAAATTTGACAAAACGATTATTTTAACATCCATAAAAAATGAACCATCCTACAAAATATTTTATCTACTTAAAACTTCCACATTTTTATTTATTAATTGCATATGAGTTAGAGCATATCTTGTGGTAACCGTCGGCATTTAATTGACCTTATTTTATTTTAAATTGCATTTTAACTCTTTTACTCAATGCAGTGTTGGGGCACAGAAAAATGAGAATAAAAACTGGAATGCATTTGAATAATGAAGGGGTAGGCTGAGAAGGAAGTATGGTTACTTGCTCCTGATCCTAATCTAGGGAGGTGCAAAGGAGGCAAAAACTTTAAGGGCTTATATCATTTTTGGGGCGGAATATGAATATCCACACTGTCCAAGCAATATATTAACTTGCTCAGTCACTCATGATGTCATGAGGACTGGTGGTTAGGCGAAGAAAATCATGATCTTCTCAATTCGACATTTTTCCCTAATACAAATTCGCTGCCCTATTGACATTAATCCAAAACACAAATGCATGAGAACCTTATGCATATGTTACACAAAATGCATTGGAACTTTAATGTTATTCAAAAGTAGTGCTAAATTCCATAATTCCAAATTAAGAAGTCGTTTTCTTATAAAAGTTAGAGAATGTCACTTAAGAAACAAACATTTTAAAAATTAAACATGTTTCATGGTTTTTAATAAATTATTTCCTTGGGAGAAAAAGAACCATTAATGAATATTAAGTTGAAAATCGGAGTATTTTTTTTCAGTCCCGAACAAACCTTGTGATTTCAGATTAATGAATTTTATATTGATATTTCTTTCGATTTAGCGATATATACTGGTCATAATTATCTTATGTCAGTGATAAAAAAAATATTTTTGTATGTATTTTTGAAGCTTTATTCTCGAAAGTCACTCCCGTGGTGTCTGTATGAGAACTGTAACTGCGTAATTTTCAGAAAACGTATTTCTATATCTGCGTCGGAGAAAGGTAAGCCTTTGATTTAATACTACTTTAAGTTATTAAGTAGAACTGAATACTACTTAATACTTCTCTACTTAATGCTATGTAAGCTAATTTAAGGTATCAATATTATTTTAAATAGTAGTACTTTTCTTTATTGGAATATTTGACAGGCAATGACAAATAGACATGCAGCAGACATCTTGTTAGAATTTTTATTTACACAGTAAGCTGAAATCGAATCTTATTTAGAATATAAACTGAAAAATTAATCACTATCCTGAAACATCGAGGACTGTGTGGTTGGGAAAACACATTTTGATGATGCAAGTAATGCCTTTGTACTGGGGAAGCAATTTTCGTTATAAGATTTGAGTGAATTTGTTAAAATTTGCCAATACTATAAAAAGATAATTATAAATTAGATAGAAAATATATAAAGAAAATATTTTATATATTTGTTTTTGGTACCGAAGATGAATTAACAACTACTTGGGATATGACTCATACAGGAACGTTTTTATGACCAATATGCGTTTGAAAGCGAATGGTTGCATTTTTCTAGGGCATATTATTTAAAGGGAGTTGCAAATTGCCGTAATATATTTCAAAATGATGATTTTTTTGTTATTGTTTATAGACTCTAAAAAGATTCGCACAGCTGATTTCTCCTTTTTCATCATTAATTTATATAGTAAAAAAATCTTCTCTTCATGGTGATTTGCAGCTCAATATTTATAAATATTTCTGTGGTCGCTATGTATCCCGCTATTAAATGTGAAAAATACATTTATTACATTTTATTAAACAAGCAATTCCTGGCTTTAAATTAATTTTTCTGTATTCTTAACTTACCTAACTAAATTACACTACTACTAAAACTACTAATTAAATGACAATAATTTAAATGATGATGTGAATTACAAATGCATAAACAAGTAGGAATTTTATGAGTTTTTCGTTATTAGTTCACAAATCGCTTGGCCTTAAAACACTAAATTCAGTTTGTGTAGAACCTGGCGTAGAATACAAAAACTCATAACCTGGCGGTCTGAGGAAAAAAAATTCTAAAATAAGGAATTTTCATTTTATGTTCAGTATTATGCAAAAATGAGAATGGATTTCAGAGGTTGTGGAGACTTAATTCAGAAAGAAGATGGGAAAGAACGAAGGAAATGGAGCTAAGAAAAATATATTTAAAGAGCCAAAAATTATTTCCGGACAGTTTGAAATATTATTATAAATTGAAATTATTATCATTTGAAAGACTGTTATGTGTGATAAAAGGTCATGTTTAGAAACAAATTTCATCCGTAGTTTTTCTTGCCTTGTATGAAAATGGATTGAACAATTTTGAATACAGTTTATATTTTAAAATGTTTTCTCAACTTTGTATTCACTATTTGGCCTATCGTAAATTTCCATCTAAGAGCTACTAAATAATGCAAAACAATTTTCTTTTGAACTTACTGTCAGAAAAGGATGATTTCTTATCATGTTCCATTAAAATTTATAACTTTTACCTTGGCGTCTGCTTTACTGCAGATTCGGTGCGCCGTCTTATATTTGCAGAGAATTGAGAGCATTTCATTGCTGGGTCATATCCCACTGAAGGCTGCTCACTATTTTTATTCCATTCATAAAATCATAATGTATTTATTTTCTTTTAAAGTTTTATTTTTTGATAAAGATTGTATGATTTATTATTTCGTTCATCATAATAATATCTATATTTTATAAAATACGGGACAGTAATTGACAAATAAACAGGATGATTAATATTTGGATTTTTATGTCTGATCGTAAAACAAAGGTAAATGCGCATTGAAGAGGGCTTCAACTGCTAAAGACATATTAAGCAAAGATTTTGATACAAGGACTAGAATATTTTTTTTAAAAAAAACTTTTTTTTCGATGCAATTAATATCAGATGTGAAAGTAGATAAGTGAAGCGGGATGTATAAAAGATTCTGTAAAATGCTATTTTGAATCGTTTGTTTTGTGTTGTTTCATTCATTTGTTTTTTAATCTTAGTTCATTGCAGAATTTTATAATAAATATGATGCTAATTTGTTATAGTATTGAAAATCTAAATGAAATACTTATTAATTTCCCAATTTTTATCTCAATTTAGTCCGTATGACCTTCATTCCAAAATGTTCTCTTCTATTGCGATTCCCATTTATTTATTTGATTAATTCTATAACTTATGACGCTATAAAACTATAGATTTCAGCATTTTCTTACGCTTTAAAAGAAAGGATAAAAACCCATAATGCTTGCTACATACTTTCAAAGATACCTAAGATTCCCTTTCCTAAATCGACACGAGTCGAAGAAACCCCTATCAGAATTTCTTCACAAAACCACTGACAAGTAAAGTTTCTGTCTCTTTTGCTCGTGTGCCGTATTTCAGATGCAAAAACTAGTAAAATTAAAAGTTCTATTTCCAGTGGGATGTTTTTTATTCCTAATGTTTACGAATATACAGATCAAAACTACTTAATTAAATAGATTTTAAACAAATTGTATTTCACTAATAGAAAAAAATCTGATCCGGCACAGACTTGGAACAAAAAATAAGCCGCATTTCTTAAAATAATGAATTCTTCCAAACATAAACACTGAGAAGTGATTAACTGAACTCAACTATGATTAAATGAACAGTAAAATGCATAATTTATGCAGAAAGTATTTGAGATGTTAAAAATATTGTAGGGCTATTATATCCAAGAAAATGGGTCGATCTCAAGAGCGATAAAATTTGATTCTGAAATCTTTGAAGTCCTCTTGTCCGCGGAAACGCAGTGTAGTGAGAATGCAATGGTTCAGAAGACATCAGCTTATTCATATTTGCCATTCATTATCCTAACAAGTTATATTCATAAAAACCGAATTTCTTACTTCAAAAATAAATTCAAAGCATTTTGAACTATTCCTAAAACAGTTATATCAATTTGGTAGGAAGCTAGCTTTCTGTAATTAGGATAGATTATTAGATGAATGGATCTTTCACTGTATAGTGATAAGATAAATACTGCTCCCACTTCAATAATTCAGGAAAGTACTCTGTTTTTTTTTATTTTAAAAATACACTTTTAAATGTAAATTATTGTGTCATTACTCTGTTTCTTTAGAAATTGTAAATGTAGCTTGTGTGGTACAAAGAGAGAAAAAGAATCCCATTTTCTTGAAAGCTCAGCTTTTTTAATTAAAGGTTCCAAGAAAAAAGATTGCATAACCGGTTTTAAAGACATAAAAGTAGTTCGCTGATACGCATTCAGATATCATTTATTAATTAATATTCATTGATTATAAAAATTTAAAATTCTGAAATCCAGTCTTTCGAGGGCCGATTCTATTGAAAGTCTGCAATATTTGTGCAGGTGTATATTAAATCTTGCTTTGCAAAATCTTTAAACTTCCGCAACACAACACAAGTTGAAATATGAAGGGCCACCTCAAGTGTAGTCATTTGACCATAGTTCAATATTCGAAATCACAGAAAAATCTCTCGCACGAATCCAACGTAATGAAGATTTAATGTATTGACATCACGAGTTGCTGACTCCTCAATCATGTTAAAAAACTGAATTCAGTAATATATGGAGGAATTTACTATTTAATTCAGCTCTGAAATATTCAAAGATTTCCTTTTTAATATGTTCGTGTTTACAGGTTGGCAAATTATGCCATTCAACAACCGAGATGCAACGATTCTTTAAAACGCTCTACAGAACTCTTCAGCCTTCAAATTTCGCCCATTGTTATTTCTCGAGTCGATAAAAGAAAATAATAAAAATTTTGGAAAATTTTTATTGTATTTTTAATTAAAAATTAATCAAAATTTTGATGTTTTTGTGCAATAATTTTAGAATATATTGTTACGCAAAATCCATCTTTTAAATTCAATAAATTAAACTTCAATTGTTCTTATTTTGTTTTCATTGCTTTTTTTCTCTATTTTTTTTTAATTTAGAAAAACAATATTTTTAACTAGAGCAATATTTTTATGTACATGCACAATGTGAAATGCAATTTTTGTGTGCACACGTTACTGTTCAATAATTAAAAGTATATATTTCATAAAAAAAAACACAACAGGCGAATCAAATATAGAGCATTGTCATGTTATAATATTTTGAAGCAAGGATTCGAATCTCCTTTGAATTTTAAAATATAATTATAATAATTATTTATCTTTTAAAAAATATATATAATGTGCTTGCTCGAAAAAAGTTGCCTTTCAGATTTCTACAAACCTTTGCGTGAAAATAAATTATGTACTGAAATTAAAATAAATGTAAGAAATTCGTACCTACCTCTCGGAGTAATGGCGTATATGACAGTTTCATCGATTTTTCCAATGACAGTTTCAGAAATGCCTTGATGTTAGCCTTCCCTATGAAACAGAGCAATTGGATCAGTGGAGAAGTTGGGGCACACAGTATCTTGAATACGAGAATCTATGTTTCATTTGTGGGTGCTCCTGGAATAGGTAAAAGGTTAAAGGAATATTAACATCGCTTTGATTTTCTTTTCTATCAAAAGTTAGAAACGAAAAAATAACTTAGGTATTCACCATGTAATTGCATATAATGACTTCCATGAAAAATAGGGATCAAAGTGGGAGAAATTCAATTTCATTTGGAATACTTCGGTTTGTTTGTCCAGGATTGAAAAAAATGTCCTAAATATGTTGAAATGAATATCCGGCCTGTGTTTATTTAGAATCAATTGGTTGATTTAAAAATTTGTCTAATGTTAGATATGATAAAAAAATCAACTTCCGAAGAATTTCCTTTTCAGTACTTACTATATATAGAATTTGTTCAGTAAAAATCACATTTGTGCTAGAATTGGCCGGTAACTATCTGTAATCTGTCAGTAACCGATACCTTGATAAATATAATTTTTACTAAATCCATGCTGTTTAACTGAACTTATTAACCCTTCTTTGCATGATGATGGAAAATTTCCATCATAACAATTAGTGATCAAAAAATTATACTCAAAGCAGGTGTACTGTAAATTGTTTGTTGATGGCAACGTTTTCACGACTATTGCGTAATATGGAACGTAGCTGTCAAAAAAAAAATGCCACAATCATTATAGCTGGTTTGAACTTGTTATTTCGCTGTTTGTTGTGATCGGAAGAAACGTGCGATTTCTTGAATCTTTTTTTATAACCAATCTGAGATTTTTTTTTTTTTATTTTTTTTTGCTAATAAAAGCGAAAATGAATGGAGAAATTTAGAAGAGAGGGACACCGAAGATTTTGTTGTGAGCTTAACATGTAAATTTTCATGATGATAGACATTTCTATCATACGATTTTTTAACTATTTTATATATTTATATAAAGATTTTTTAAAGAAAAAAAAAGAAATCCTTTAAAAGGAAAAAATTATGCAAAAAAGGGTTAAAGATCATTAGTTTTTTGTAGATTACTTCGGGAATTAAAAATTTATTCTAAAGATCCATCACCAAATAAATTTTTCATTATTCACCCCGTTTGCATGTGTATTATAGCAATAACATTCACCTGTGTAGTAAGCTTCCTTGAAGATGCCTCTCTTCTGCTGCGTGAAAAAACTCGATCTTTTAAAAGCGTGACTTTTAATTTGTTTGTAACACTTTCATTTTAGATTTTTTTTTCAGAAAAACTTTTCAATCAATCTGAAATTCTGAATTTACATGTGGTCCTTTAAATATGAAAGGGGAATTTCATTTATCTGGATTGCAGATTCGTTGTGCTAACTATTTCACACTTTTTACCTGATATATCTGCTTAAACAATTAAAGTCATGCTCAAGAATTATATATATATATATATATAAATTTGAAATTAAGAAAAAATATTTAAAAGATGGCCGTAAGCGATTGGAATATACTTTACGAAAATGATTTTTCTTATGAAAACCATTGAGCCATTTTTGTCTCATTTTTCAGTTCGAGAAATAAATAACCAACAACATGATTAAGATCAAGGCCAAGATATAAAATATCGAATTTTACAAGTCTATCTTATAACAGTAATACGAGCATTTCAACATTAGAGTATTCCAATCAATATTCTACAGTTTCAACTGCTAAAAATGGTATAGAAATGTGATTTATTTCAATTTGTTGCATTCAGTTCAGTAGCTGATTAAACCATAATTAATATATAACGTATCCAATATATAATATATAATTTATATAATGTAATGATTATAAATGAAAAAATATAAATCAATAGCTGAATTGCAAAAAGCAAAACATCGTTTCTGTGTTTCGAACAATACAAAAAATCTGGAATATAAACTCCATTTGTGGTGATTTCGAAAATCCAGACTGATCAAATATTTACCTTGATGATATTGTTTATTTTAAATTGTTTTATTTTATGCAACTGATTAAGAAAAACTGCATTTGATAATTTAGTTTCTGGGAAATGTTAAGAATTTGTTTGCCTAAGAATAAACGTAGCCTTATTGGAATTAAGAATTTCAAAAAGGATGTCTGTGGTATAAAAAGAAAATATTTAAATCTGTAAAAATAAATGCTTTTTTGGAAAGAGTTTTTTTTAATTATTTTTATTTTGTTTTGTCAAAGAATTCATACCACAGAACATTTTCAAAACGGATACCAACTCATTAGATAGCACAGAAAAAAAAATTAGAAATTGATCTTACAACATAAAATTTTTCTAAATATTAATTCTTTTTTTTGTTGCCATTTACTGAATATTTACAAAAAAAATAAAGAAATTGAAATTTAATTTTAAAAATTAAATCAAGATTAAAAAATTATTTTTCCGATAGTTGCATTTATTCTCAAAACTTCATGTTTTTTTTCAGATCATGACATATCTACAAACGTTTATGACTGTATTTTGAAACAAAAATTTTACCAGATGCTTCACTTTCAGATAAACTTTGAAGGTGAATCAGATATACAAAGACAAATAATTTTACTCTAGGAGTGGGTTTGAAAACGCAATGGGTTACTGATATTTCCTTTCCCAGTGAATCAAATGAAAGAAACAAATAACGCGTGCATGTAAGAGAATACAAATTCGTAGCAGCAGAAATACGCAGCATATCGCAGCACTGCAAATCAAATACAGGATCAAAGATACAATGGCGTGTAATATTAACAGCAACAACCCTATTGAGTACTTGAAGTAAGTCTTCGAAGAACTTGTCATCCCGAATGATACAGGTTTTGCATGGTGTTGTTTATGCTGCAGTTATTGTTGTATTATTTTAAACATATATTCAATTAAACTTTGTTCAATTTATCTGGTGCACCGAAACCACCGAGCCTCAAAAAATGTGAGTGAGAATCTTCAAGAAGAGTGGTTGTTTTTCAGTTCTTTAAAATAATGGCGTGGGTTATCTAAAGTACATTTTTCTTCCCTTAAATCACTGGTGAACTGCTTCCCGTGGTGGACATCCTTTGCAGTTGTAATTCCATGTTCTGCAAGAAAAATTATTTGCTTCTGTATGCATGCAAATCCTTAAAACATATCTAAAGATATATCGCGTGTTGATTTTATGCAAATTGCTTCTGATTTTTTAGTATTAGCTTGTATAAAATTAACTCATAACATAGTGGATCTCAAAAGTGTTTGCATACTTATGAATTTTATTGAAACGCTGCTCTATCCGTTACTAAAATTTTATGTTCAAAATGAGAATTTTTTTAATAATATCTATAAATGTTTCCTAAAAGAATTTCTTTAAGTATTTTAAGAACATACACTTTTTTTAAAAAAGACAGTAGTCAAATGAGAAGCAAAAGAAACGCTATCCCACAAAAGCTTTCGAAAACTTTAAAGAAATTTATACTTCTGAATAAATACTGAAATATTTCGGAGTATTATTTCTGCATTAATATCGAACCATTTTTCAATCCTTGTTATTGTTTTTTGTATTTTCGTATTAATGTTGTGTCTTTATATTCCAATTTCCTTGCTCTCACCAAATAGACTACATTGGTTAATATCTGGAAATTGGGGTGATATTTTCAGATTTTGCAAACTGTTATAGAGACGATAAAGGCGAACGTTGTGAACAGTGTGCTTAAAATCATATCCTGATAAAAAAAATTTAAAAAAAGATGTTTCCAATGCCAAATTTGGGCTGATTATTTTAAATTGTCGCCAATTCTAAATGTTAATTTACTTTAATCTGCAAATAATGCATCATTCCAAAATTTTCACGCCTGTTTATAATTGATTTGGAGAAGGAAAGACTCAGTTTTCAATTTTTCTGTAATAACAAAAAATTTTCTCCTGACCGAAACTCCATGCAATACATCTGGTTTGAACGTTTAATGAACAGAGCAGGAAACATTTTTATTATAAAAATTTCTTCAGTGTTCAAATGAGAGTTCTTTTCCACTTTTGAACATAGCATTTTAAAATGTAAATTTCTTAATGAGTTGCTTTACTGGAACAATATTTTCTTATCATATTTTTGATTTGATTTTCTTTTTTATCATATACTGCATTGTGGAATGAAATAAATTTGCCAATTAAGTTTATAAACCCAATTGATTTACTGCTGATATGTTGAATAACAGTAACTTTTCGATTTTTATTTGTGGTTACGGTTGTGAGCCATTTTAAAACGTTAAATATCATAAGGAGGCAAGGAAGCAAGCAAAAATAAAAGTCAAACAATTTTTAAAAAATCCTCAAAATGAAAAAAATGGAAAAAAAAAAGGAAAAAGGTGTTTTGAGTTATGAATTTATCCAAAACTTTTTCGATGCCCGGCCACATTTGTGACGCAATTTGTCTCTGCTTTCTTACATTCTCATTTTTATTCAAAAAAAAAAATAAAGCAATTTTAAATCAAAATGTTTTTTCAGAATCGCATGATTAAAAAACTGCTGGATTTTATATTCGAATTCAATTTCTAGACTGCAGCACTTTTTCTTTATATGTTAAAAGTTTACGAATGCCTTCGGAAATGACTGCACATTTCACAGTGACACTCTTGGGAACATTAAACAATGTGAGATGCTACTGAACTTCATTCTATTGAATGGAAGGACCAGCATTCAGTTGGTTCGATTTTGAATGACAGTTAAATTTGGAAGGCAATAAATAAATATTTAACATAATATGCGTAACAATATGTGGACATCCTTCTTGCTGCCAGCTGTGTTAGTGTCACCAATGCTAAGAATATTCCCATTCAATTGAAATTCCATGGCGTTGTCTGTTCTGTGAATGAACTTTCAAACGATTGAAAATTAAATGCGAAGAGTCAGGAGAATAGAAAATATTAACCACGAAAGATGATTGTTTAGAAGTAAAATATGTAGTACTAGAATAGAGAACCATTTTTGCCTGACGCAATAAAAGGGCGTTCATATATTCAATATGACAATACAGTATTTGCAAATTCCACCTTTTTAAATATATATTGATATGATTCTTATTACTTTTCATAGTTTTTACTGAAGACTGATAACTTAGAATAGTGGCTCGTTACTCAGAAATGAGCAATGATGCAAAAATGATTATCTGGAAAGTGCCTTCTTTGAAAAGTTATTTGACTCATAAGTAGCCTATATTTTTAAATTTCAAAACCAGATATGAAATTTGATGTTACCAAACATCGCTATTTCTATCCGTAGAATGTTTTCTTAATTTTGTGCTTTTTTTTTTATTTTCTCAGGGAGAGGATGTAAAACCTTGATAACATGCATCATCTCTTCTTTAAAATAAACAGAAGAGAAAACAATGCATTTTTTAAAAAAAATTATAACCATATAAGTGACAAAATTTAGAATAAATTTGAGATTTTCATTGCTGCTGGTTTTTCTTGCTTGGAAGTTTTTGAATAATGCTCATAGAGCGACTTTAATTCTTATGGTCAATTTTTCTCTGTGTGAAAATGGCAAAAATAAAATTTTTCGAAGAACCTTAATGTTTATTCCTTTTTTCACATGATAATTAATAACACTTGATGTCTTTGTAAAAGTTTTCACCTGAAAAGAACGTTCAATAAACCAAATATTTTTCTGATGAGGCAATCAAAAGTGAAACCAAAATTCATAAATAGCCAATGAGAGAAAACAAAGAGAGAGAAAAAGAGATAAATACCAAAATAACGAAGAATTTCGAATGGGAGAAAGCAAAAGAAGATGGATCAATTGCTCTCGCTTCAATGCGGATCTAATGGACTGCAACTCAGCTATCTCCAAACTGAAATGGAGGAAGCATTGGTTTTAGTTTTCATATCAATTAATCAATTGCTTGCTTAGTAATTGATCAAATGCTGCTAAACCGCTCGCTTCGATCTGCGTTTCTCTTCTTGCAGATTCGCTCTCTGCCTTCTCTTCACATTTTTATTGTTTGTTATTATTATTATTTTCCGTTTATCATCGGACATTCAGAGTGATGAAATAAGCACAGATCATGTAATTTTTAGAGTGGAAAAATTAGTATGATAAACGACCCTCCCGAGGGCATCTCAGATATGGGGATGAGAAACTTCTGGAATGGTGGTTCGTTCTTATCACCCTTGTGGGTACAGATATGATGCGGTTTCAGCTACCCCTCATCCACAACCATGACACGGTACCCCAATGGGAAGGTTTGTACCATGACCGGTGACACTTAGGACTCAACCTTAGTTTCCGCCAGCGTCCGATCCATCAGATTTTTCCGTGTGCGTCAATGCGGGTCGGAGTAGCTGTGTATGGTTAGCAAGATAAGTGAGATAGAAAACGAAAATTCAAGTTCGAAAAATTATTTCTGGTAGGTTAGGTAGTGCTACAGCTCTTTTATCTAGCTAAAAGAGACGCCACTGTTGATAGACAGTAAATGGTAGATGATATCATTATTTAGTACTTTCAACTCAGAAAGCGTTATAGACTAGTTTTTCTGAGCGTCAATCATAATTGATATTAAACGTTTGTAATCAGCAAACATGTATATAACTTCATGCAACAAAGTTTACGAAGGCTGGATAAAATATTGCGGGGATGCATTTATCCTTTTTCCATATATTAATTGCCATTGGTATTAATATGAACATATTTCTATCGAATCTCTTATCATGTGCAAACCTTTTCCCAAATTTCTGGAAGGTGTGTGGAATACCAGCTCATATCTTTTTCTATTGATGTCTGCTACACCAATTTCATTTATAATACGTACGACATCCTTTCTATTGTTATTAAACTTTCGCTGTGGTTGTTTCATTTTAGAAAACAGATAGCAGACTATTAATGACTCATGTTAGCTAAAACAACAGCCGTTTCACGTTTTACGCAGCTTTGGATTTTAGTTCACAATATGGATTTTATCTCTAAACACATTGTTAGGCGCTAACTGATTTCATCCGAGATTCAAACCGGCACTTGTCGATAAACTGATATGATCAAAATTTGGTTTTAAAGACATGCTAGGGTTCTTTGGGATAAACATCATAATTCTGAATAGAAATCAGTTAGTCAAGGTGGCATTCTTCAAAGTTCCACGCCAGCTTTGTTGGGTTTCTTACCCCGAAATATTTAACAGGTCAAGCCATGGCTCAATTAACTGTCACTGCGCACCTTCACTTGACTCTGTACTATTATTTCAATAGTTGTATCGGAAATATATTTATTAATACTGGCACTATTTTTTTCTGTCTTATTAATAACTATGTTAAGCGAAAGGAAAGAAAATTTCAGCATAAAAAAGTGTGCACTGTATGTATTATATATTTCTTTCTGTATCTGATCTCCTACTTTCGATGCAGGATGAATAGCCGAGCTGAGCCAGGATGGTCACCGACGCCCCTCCCCGCCCCTGCTGCAACTTTTCTGGGGGCGCGTACCGCTGGCGCCGATGCATGCCCTACCTCATCTTTGCCATGCTCATTGCTTTTGTGCAGTTTTATGCCATCACCGTGCGAGATCCACACTTCATTCGCACCACCTTCCAGTGTAAGAACTTTTTATCGTTTTTAAATGTCGATTTGATATATTTATATTTTCATAGCATATATTTAGAGATAAGTTTCTGTATGACTTTTAAGGATACGCATGTATTATTAAACCAATATTCGAAATATTTTGCAATGTTATTCAATCATCTCTACCAGAGACGATGCCATTAGGAATTTGGGATGGTGGTGTTTCCTTGATATCATATTATTCTCTTGTCACTGAAATGAATTAAATCATTTTTAAGGCTTCTTTGTCTTTCTTCCATAGACATGTGACTGAAAAATAAAATCTTCTTTTTGGACCCACCGATAGTATTGTGTTTTATGGTCAACCGAAAATGTGCTTGTTATTTCTGTTCTGTATCGGAAAGATTGCTCTAACTGCTGTTTAATTGTGTTCAAATAAATGTTCGGGCCGCGGTGTTCGAAACAGTTGAGTGCTGTCTCCATGGAAACATTCGTTTCGAATGGCTCCTTGTCGTGCTGCGATGCATTAGTAATGAGAAAAAGATAACTGTTCGGAACGAAATAATCTCCGAGCAGATCCTGTTTCTAGCAGAAACGCAGGAGACATGAAAAAAAATCAAAGGGATGTAGGTTAAGTTATATTTAAACTCACACTTTGGTTTTAGTATTACTAATAATTCAAACCGAATATTTGGAGTATCAGCATAAGGTAAGCAACATGTCAATATGAGCAAACTGTTAAAATGAAATATCTTAAAGACAGCTATGAAAAGTTGCTCTTTTATTCACCAACTTTTATGTTTTAATTCCATTTTGGATGATGTGTACAGCGATCCTCCGTGGTTAGATCGTAAAAGGAAAGAAACAGTGTTTAATTGTAAATATGGTATCGATTATTTCTAGTTTTCCAATAGTTAACTACACGGAAAAAATTACTGCGGCTTCATATATATTGGTAGTTAGTTAAGTTCATTTTTTTACTTCCTTCCCTGAACCAGCTTACCCAAAAGTTGTGAAACTTGACATGAATCACCTGGAAGAAAGTTCAAGCTTATAATAGTGTTGCTTGTAATCTATTTAGTGTCAGTTACAATTCGGGTAGCAATATAAACACCTATCAAACATAACTTATATCAACTAATTTATATCTAAATGCTGCATTGCACGATATATTGTCTTACTATTTAATGTTATGCAGAGGCTCTATTTAAATTTCAGTAGTCTTTTTTGGTAGAGAAAAAAAATGCTCGGTTTTAATTGCTGTAATACAAGAATGACAACTTTCTTACAAAATCACATCTTAAACTTCCGCAGGTCGCAATGGTCAGGTGGTAAGATCTCGGTTTCAATACCAGAGGATTCTAGGATCGACGCCCAGTTCCCCTTAAGAAAACCACCTAGTGCGCGTAAAATTCATTGGTCCAAACTTCCTCCCGCTGCCGAGATGCGAAAGTATAGAGAGGGAATACCATCTCAGGTCTCGACTCTGTCGCTTGATTGCAATTCAAAATACAACACTCATCCCGGAACAGTGTTATTTTAAAACGGTACATTAATAAAACTAAAGTAAGCTAAACTGAATTTAACTTTTCGCTTTAAACTTGCAAGTTATTTAAAGCGTAGACTGCAGCAATTTTTAAGCCCACATCATCGTACGATATACAAGTTGTAAACTATCTGCATATTAAAGGTGTCTTTTTCAAGCCTCCGACATTATCATATCTAATCGTTTTATTTCTCTTTTGTCAAAAGGGCATACTTTGAAAAATCATCAAAACCTGGAGACGAGAATACTTGGCTTAAAACTTTTATGCATCAGCATAAGAGTTTTATCTGAAGTTGCTGCAATTTCACTTCCAGGAGTCTTTTATTGTGATTACTCATACATTAGATATACAGAGCTGAAGTATTATCTGAAATTATTTTTAAATATGTTATTTCATTTTTCTTAAATGAGAATTTGCTTACTTCTTCGCAATAAATGTCTGAGAATTTATGTAAATGAAAGTTTAATAACTAAATACACACACAAAAAAAATTATTCATTAAGTAGAAAATACGTCAATCAATCATTTAACGGAAAAAAATCCAGATGATATTTTGTTCTCATGGTAAAATGATAATTAAGAAGTCAGTGATACATTTACAACTCTTGATATTGACGTGGGAGTCAGTGCAATTCGAGTCTAGTCTTCCACCATTTAATAGCCTTTTATAGCCTCTTTCTGTTTATTTATTTATTTTGCAAAATTTTTCAAAAGTATTTTATCAGTAATTAATATAGAATAATTTAAAATTATCTGGATAAATGAGGAACATAATCTATCCGGATAATTTTATAATTGAAATAAAATACAGTTATTTTTCAGAAAACATGCTTATAATATTATCTTAATGACTGCAAAAACAATATACTTTATATTTTGTGTTTTTACAAACATTTCTGAAATATGTAATTTTAATTCTGTTGTTTCACCGTCTTTTCTCAAGAAGATTGCGTTTACTGAATTTTTTTATAAAAAAGGATTGAGATAACTGGAACTCGGATAGTTGGAATTTTATAACAGGATATAATTTAATTAATTTTATCTTTATTTCACAAATCATTCATTGATTCAAAGATACGTTATTTTTTAAAATTTATACCGAAAAATACCATTATAAAGGCATATAAATCGTTGCATTTATAGCTCAATGAGTGAAGCATTCTGTGATTTCAAGGAAATTATTTTGTATGTAACCCACGGGCGAAAAGTATAACTACACACATGCCAGTGTAAAGATTCCTTTTAATGCCTATTGATTTTAATTCCAAAAGTATTTTGCTTTTATACCTTTATAATGATAATTGCCTAATAAATGTGGTAAAACAGTGGGTTATTCAGAGTCGGAAGTAACTGCAAAGCAAACATATAAGGAAACACTTCTGCATAAAAGTCATTCGATAGGTACAGGTAGTTATCAAAATAATGGAAACACCAGTGATAAAAGTGGATTCAAGAATGTGCTTCATAATACATATAATTTTTAATATAAAAAGTATATCCCATGATAATAAAAGAGAGCGTTATTGAAGTTGTTTACATATCTTGGTTTTTTTTCCAAAAGTATAAAATACTAGATCTCACAGACTTTCAAAGAGGCAAAACTGTAAGAGTCCGATTAGCTTAGCAAATGTGACAAGAACATCTCAGTTTTAGGTGTTTATAGATGTACTATGTCTAAAGTCATGATACCGTACACACAAATGTCAATGCCAAACGTCGTCTACAGTGGTGTCGTAATCACAAAACCTAATCTATTTTCAGTGATAGGCAGCTATATGGACAGACGAATCATCTTTCATGCTTTCCCCCTCAAAAGGATGGGTAAACGGCACAAGTTCATGATCGTGTTTATCTCCTTCCAGTTGACAGGCCTAGAGGTGGATCTGTTATGGTATGGGAAGCCGTGTTGTAGTTTTTTACCAGCCAATTGTAACCTTGAAAAGAAAAATCACTGAAGAAAAGAAGTTTTAGCTGACCAGGTCCACCCTATGTTGCAAACTTTGCTTGCTGCAGGAGATGGAATTTTTCAGGATGTTAATGTTCCTTCCTATTTACGCAGCGGGATATGTCTCATCGTGATTTGATGAGTACGAGGATAAAGTGAAACTTCTAATTTGGCTCGCACTATCCTACTGCTTCAATATAATCGTACTGTTATGGTCTATTTTAGAGTTTTCAATCCGGAGTATCTTGTAACAGCATCTCTCCAGAACTTTCACAGCATCCCCATAAAGACTTAATTTCCACTAAACACTATTCAGTACTTGTATGATTGGATTCCCAGGCAAATCCAAGCTGTATGTATTACATAAAAAAGGTGGCCGTTATTTGGATAACCATCTGTTTTTAGAGTGGTGTAACATTTTAACTGACAGCTTGGAAGGGAGGGAAAAAGAGATTCAGAAATTTATATTTGTTCAATATTCATTTTCCTAGAGAGAATTTTTCTTATAATTAGAAAAAAAAATAAGTAAAAAAAAATTAATTTTTAAATTGTGCATTTCAGACTTCAAGAAATATTTTCTATAACCTTTCACGTTTCTTACTGATAAGTTAACATTTGGGGAAAAAAATTTCTCTCTTTAGCTGAAATATCTTTCAGTTCAGACGGAAATTCATTCTAGCTGTATTCTTCCGTTTTAATAGTCAAATAGATTGAAGTTCTTCAGCAGCTGCTCATCCATCACCAGCAGCTTGCAAAAATCGTTCCTCACGATTTCCGATCACGTCGCTCTGGATTGCTCTAGATTGAAGCGGTGAGGGACACTTATCCTAAACTTTAGGCAAACCACTTCCAACGATGAAGAAGGAAATAGATTAATAAAAATTCTTAGAGAAAATATTCGTTTAAAATTATAGACATGACAAACCCAAGGAAACACCGATTTCATCGTTTCCGGAACCGTAATTTATCATTCTTGTGATCGATTAGTTTTCTTTTATGCAATAATTTAACAATATTTTTAATATTTCAAGTATATTTTGTGTAAATTTATTTATTTTATTGCTCAATTAATCATATTTATTTCATTTCACAATGTTTATGTTTGGCATAACTCATTACTTTACGAAGTTTCTTCTTATTCCAAGTATGTGTCAAGTCTGAAATTAGAGAGAAGGGTGGAATTTGTTAAAATGCAAAAAAGATATTTGCTGAGTCTTAGAGATTTCAAATAATAAATTAAGATTCAAAGTTTCAAAAGCTAACAAAAACACCAACATGACAAACAACAAAATGAAGGGATTTCAGTTCAGATTTTTTTTCTTTATCTGTGCATATATAGTCTTTAATGAACATCTGTGAATTCCAAATAGCACTTAAATTTCAATGCAAAAGAATTTAGGATTATTAACATGACAATTATTCCTGATAAAACGGCTTCTGTATAGTTATTCTATGATGCACCTGAAGTCAAATAGCCCATTTTCTGATTAAAATAGAGTGCGGTTTAATTGGAACCAGACTTGATCCGGAAAATTGAATATTCGGATGACTGACGAAAAGAAGGAGAGGAAATCGAATTTTGTACTTAAACATATGCGGTTTAAAAACTTATAAAATATCAATTTATTTATTATCAAAACCATTTTTGTTTCATGTATTTACATATTCTATTAAAATATCATTGCATAAACATTTCGCTCAAAACTAGTTATTTCGCCGTCTTCACTCGTTTCCAGTCTCGCTTCCACTTGAGAGTGAGATGATTACTTTCCCATCCATTTTAGCATTCTGCCAAAGCATACAAACACTTTATGGTCTAATTCTGTAGCAAACTCATCGTCTTTTGAGTCACTGGTTGGCTAGATTTAAATGAGTTCACATGTTCACTCAAAATTCAGATTCCCTGACTCCAAAACTTCCATTAGGAATCGCTTGCCAACGTCTCTGCCACCCATATATATAATATTTGCACTACACTCGGAACATCCAGAGATTTTCATTGTGCTTATGACCTCAACTGACTATTCTTCCCTCCTGGCGTTACCTTTTTTCTTCCTCTCTTTATAATTCAAGGAAAGTGGGATAGCTACTGTTCTACCGTGTTTAGAGATAAAACTTTAGGCATCTCAAATGTAAAGATTAGTTGAAATTATTAATACATGTCTGATCAATCTTCTTCTTTTCCCCGTGTCAAGATGTAGTGAAAATGCGCACAGCAGATAGGCTTTGGCAGAAGTATGCTTAGAATTCGCATTTGCTTTCAAATATATAACGTATATATACTAGGTATGCAGATTAGAAAATCTCTAACACGTTTTTGCAACCCTCAGACATAAGATCGTTTGAAATGACTCCATAAACAATTTTATTTTGGATTAATCCTCATTCAAGAATTTCAGAAATGAAAACAAGGTACTTAATTCAGAAAATATAGAAAAGAATTGTTATGTTGCTAAATCCACAACGCCTTGTTCAGAGACTTTCTATGAAACTTCTAAGAATGCACTATTTTCACATTTTGTGATAATTTCGAAAACATCTTTCTAATCTGTCTCATCCTATATAAGAGGATTCTTCCTAATATTCTAGGAAATTTACAAAAATAAAAACTGTGCCTCCTAAGGTTTTTTTTTTCTGCGGGTGCATTGCGCAAAGATGCTTAGTATTTCTGCTACTTTGTTCAGACGTCTATCATCTCGAATTGAAATTGAGAATTATAGTTTTAATAAATATATTTCTAGAGAATTTCACAAAATCCAAAAAAAAAAACCCTCTTCTATTATTAATTTCTAAACACCATTTATTTTATATTTTGCATTTTGTTCGATGAATGCCCTGCGTCTTGACTTTTTTTTCTACTGGTGCTCCTTTTATGGAATAAAAATATCTTCGCATTAGAGAATAATTATTTATAATTGAATGATAGACTGAGATCGTATTTGGTTCATCAGAAAATGATAAGAAATGAAATAAATTGTTAAGTAATTATAAATATATATATATATATATGAAAACTTCATGTAATATAATTTTATCCGTCTAGAAATTATAAATATCGTAAGATATAAAAAAAACACTTTAATTAATTTTTTTTATTTTAGATACATAAATTTATATTTAAATACTTGTATTAACTTATTGAATTCCAATTACATTACGTTAATTTTATTTTAAAAAATCTTTCCATTCACAAAATATAATTTTTTTTGAAAGCAAGATTCCTCAAGTAAACATTTCCGGTAAACAATGATCCTATCGGTGCATTAAATGCGAACAGAGCAACAGGCTTAAATTCGATTGGAAAATAACAAACGTAATTTTAACTCAGATTAAAAATAACCTCTTCAGTCCTGGGGTAAAAATATGTGTACCTGCAATTATTTTCATTTTTCTTATCCGGTAAAGTAAAATTTTAACAAATAATGCATGCATTTCAATCTTTATGAATGTTGCTTTACCATTTTGCATCAATAAATAGCACTACAGTTCGATATTTTTTTCTTATCTATTGCTATTAATTAGAGACATAATGAAAATGGCGCTGAACAGAAAACACAGCAAATATAAGTACATTTTTTAATATTTATTATTAGAATAAACGCTTATATATTTTTTTACAAAATACTAAGTGTATGATTAAAGTCAATACCAAATTATATCTTGTTATCTATAATAGAATTGGTGAAAATACAAATTTAACTAAGGTAGGCAGATGGGTACTTCAGGCGTTAAGATGTTTATCTTTTGAGTGCTTGTTTTCAAATTGTAATTTCTTGTCCTTGAATATATTGTATGTCCTTTTTTATAATAAATAATTCTTATGTTCAGTAATGCAATAAGATATAAATTTAAAAATATTTATTTTTGAACTTTAGTAAGAAATTTAATATTATAGCTGTCTTGCAGTCAGTAATTGATATTTTAATCCGACATCATGTTTAGAATATACGGAATTTTATAAGCTAATAATAATCTTTTTTCACGTCAAGTGACTTTAACTCAAAAGGAAGTTATCGAACTTTTAGAAAAAAAAAGGACTTTAGGGGAAGCAATAGAATTTCTCATGTATCGAAAATAATGAAACCTGACAAATGGGATGAATGCGTCACAGACGATAGTCAAACGTGCCTTTCAAGTAGAAAGATAATAAATCCGTTGCTCTATTATCCACCAATGGAATAGGCAGTTGGAATGAGCCAATTGGAATAGGCAGAAGACAGTCAAAATAACTGAAATAAAAAGCTGATGAAAAATAATCTGCTATTGTAAAAGCATATAATATGCGATGCATCGACCATTATTTTATATATTGCCGGTATGCAGTAATTACAAAAAAAAATGACCGATGCGAGCATTCACGCATTTTGTAGATTTAGTAGTTGCCAATTGCTGGGTATACTATAAAATGGTGGCAAAGCGACAAGCAGAGCTGTCAGGAATGAAGCCGAAAATGTTATGACCTTATTGCCGTTTCAAATGCATATAATTCGGACCCTGTTGAAATATGAGGGAATTTTCATCAGCCAGAAAGGAAACCCAAGAACAAATAAAAAATCATCTTTGAATGGAAAAAAAAATTAATAGAGGAAGAGTCATCAAATGATGGAAGTGCAACTAACTAAAAGACCATTGGTGAATTACCACCCTCTGGTGAAAATACCTCTAAAAGAGCTAGACAAATTGTTCCTTCCCAATTAAAAAGAAATAAGACTAGATATGTCAAGCAATCTACAACATTACATGGTCGAGATGCAGGTATCCAGGATGTAAATCTAGGAGAAGAGTCAAGTGCTCAAAATACAGTATCTACTTATGTAATATTTAAAAAATATGAAATTTAATTCAAAATAAGATTTAATAGATTATTAATACAATATTTTTTTTTCATTTATAAGGCTTTAGAACGGGAAAAGTATAGCTATTAAATAACGAGCAAAATTACACAATTCCTTTTGTCGAGGATGCTTTAACTTGCTTAAGACCTGTGATGCACATATGTGTACTTTAAAATTATGGAACTTAAAACTGTTTGATCAGCAAATATTTTTCCCCTAACTACCGAGATGTAACAAAGGTAAAAAATCTTGATATCAAATTTTTAAACCAGTTTTTAAAAAATCAGGTTTGAAGAGGATAAAAGCATTTTTAATTTAGATTATAAAAGTAATCATGGTGAAAAGTTACATATATTATGCTGCACTATTTACTTATCGACACCAATAAAGTGCCTTGCTAGTAAAAACGTGACATCGTCTATTGGTTATTCTAAAATTCATTAATGATATTCTTTTATAAAACTTTATGAGTGATCAATTAAATCATGTTAGTGTTTGTCCCAATGCCACTCACTTTTCTGGAAAGTAATATTGATCGACCTTCATAGATCGGAAAACACACCTCTGAGTCAAAGTTTTCCAATATCATCAATAGTGCTTCCGTGAGGAAACGGAAACAGCACATTCTGGCTTCCTCTTTTGTGTGTCGCACTGCCCCTCGATACTCTGTCACATGGTAGAAGGGATAATGCCTTCCCCACTTTTTTGAGATATCTTTTCAACTTCTATTCGATATAAAGTGAGAAAAGCATTTCATATTTATTGCCGGTAATTTCTGCATAATAGATGAAAAATTATTATTTATTTAAATTGGAAATTAATTTTTTGCAGAGAATAACTTTATAATAAGACTAATTATATGCTAATCATATACGGTTGCTGTTTAAGACGTGCTTGTTTCGAATTGCGTGTCATTATTGTAGTAGTGTGTTTACAAGAAAATTTAACTAGCAAATAACCATAAAGCACGCTAAGAGTCAGTATTTTTTATCGATATCGTTTCACCAGTACCAATGCGTTTTTGTTATTTTGCCTGAACTCTGCTTTTCTCGTTATATGTGTTCTCATTAAAGTATGAAATACGTTATAATGGGATCGTATCTGTTACAACCATGGTATAAGTTATTTCATAAAATGACTAGATCATTTGTAAAATAACTGATAATCCATGCTTATTTATTTCGTGAAATAACTAAGAATTCTAAGAAACGAGCCAGCCAACTATGCATATTTACGGTAGCATATATAAACGAAATTCTTATTTTTCTTTAAAAATACCGAGAAAAAATTAATAGAAGAAAATTATTCTTATCGACTATTTCGAATTGAAAAACTGTCGTTAAATGAAACAAATAAGGTTTAAGTTTATTCAATACACAAGTAAAAATGCTTTTCTGTTGTCGAAAAGCACAATAAATATTAAATACAAAAACTATTTATCATGGTAAAAGTAGCATTTCTTTGCCATCAAACATTTGGAGTATGTTTTCGATTACGAACCTTTCTTCTTTGACCTTCCAAATTAGAAACTCCGCCAGAATTATACGGTCACTTTCTACGTAAGAAATTGTCAATCGTCTATTAACTGTAGCAAGCACAAATGAATACTATATTTGTGCATTATACGGATCATGAATCCAGCAAAAACAAAAGAAAATTCAGCAAATATCTGTCTCTCGAAGTAAAATTTTCTTAGCTAATGATGAAAAAGAAAAAAGGAAAAGATATAGTAACAAACATAATTTGAATCTATTTTCTTACTTTTATGATGTTTGCATTAATCGGAAATCACTCTTCTAAAATTTGCAATTAGATTATTTGTATCATGTTCAATTGTTTGAAAGAAATAGATAGAATTTTTTTAAATTATTGGATGTTCCAGCCGGTCAGTTCTTAAAAAATTTATAGTAAATTTAATTACCGTTAAAAAAATAATCGTTCGAAGCAATTTTTATAAAACAAAAACAAAAAAAGATACCAAGGGGAATTTATCTCTCTCTCGTATGCAAAAATACTTTGAGTTGCGTTACCTGAATGAACGAAGTTAGATGGTTTCAGATCCCCCCCCCTCTACTTCTTAGGATATTTCTTTATTTAGAATAAATATAAAATTAAGAAATAGAGAGAGAGACAAAAAGGGGAAGAAAAAGTAGTTTCCTCCAAAAAAAAAGCCTGAAACAAAGTCAGAAACTGATCTATATACTTTCCTTACTTCTACAATAGAAAACACTAGGAATCTTAGCTAGAAATGACTTGCAGAACGGATAATTATGGTCCTGTTTACTATCAGCTGAACTTATATAAAAAATCTTTGATGGTCTTTCCTCTTAAAGAAGTCTTTAAAAACTTTGGATGCCTTAGAGAAGTCGATATTTCAAACACAAATATGCCAGAAAAAAATCAAATTATAGATCTTTATGAAATGATTTTTCCCCCTTTTCTTATCCATGGATTCCTTTTAATCCAAACTATTTTGCATGCAAAGTAAAACTTCGTATAGTGAAAATTCAACCTACGTTTTTGCATTCGATCCTAACCAACCTTAATTTCGGAACATTCATGTATTTTCGCAATTTGGTGCATTTTGCTTGTAGGTTCGTCGTGCAGTGGTGAATCAGGGATTTCTTCTCCTCTTTCCTCTAGGTTCAAAATTTGAAATAATTTTACAGTTTTTTAATCAAAACTTTGTATCAAATTTCATTCGCCTAATATATTTTGTTATTCAATAATTGGATTCACTTGCATGCAGCAGATTCTTTACGGAATCTCATCATAATTTTATAATCTGCATTTTTTTATATTAACATCCCTTTTTAAAAACCCGCGAGAGCCACTCTGGTGGGTACTTTGATTGTAGATACATGATTAAGTCCGAGTAGAAACACAGCAGAAGAATGGAAGTTTTGCATCTCCTTGTAATTTATGTAAATACTGTAGTTATATGTAAAAATTTTTAATATATTGTAATAACTTTTATTCGTAATAAATGATTTCCAAAAAACTCGAAATATCTGGAATTGTATCGAAATTTTGCTTTCTTTTGAGTTCGATCCCTCTACGACTTCCTTCCGAAAACCCTAACAGCAGCTGGAATCATTTCTAAACAACAAAATTTATGCTCCGTATCACTTCTATTCTATTATGAGGACATTTTCATACTGCATTAAGCTACAATGATGATTATAAGAACATTTTCATACTATATTAAGCTAGAATGATGATTATGAGGACATTTTCCTACTTAAACTTCGGTGATAATAACATCACATACCACCTTCAAACTTTTCTTTTTGCAATTTGAATCTAATTTATTTGTTTTTTTATCTTTAAAGAAATATTTGACAGAAAATATTTGACGTACATATGCAGTTATTACCTTTTATGGATTACAGGTGTGTTATTGAGAACTGCATGTAAATATGGTGAATTCTTTAACAAAACGAAGCTACTCACAGTTTATTTCAAGCACAGAATAATAAAAATGAATGCGTCTCTGTATGTCTTCTTATATATGTGCAAGTGTATCCATTGCTATTCCAAAAGGCAAACTAGTGAATCTATATGCACAGATATATTTTGGAAGCTGGGAATGTGCAGTTTGGAGCATAAATATATCTTTCCATTTGAAAAAATTGAATAAAATAAATGCTCATGTTTTATATTACTTGAGTCAGTACATGTAGTCCTAAACATATATATATGCGTATGTCTGTGTAGATGAATTGCATGATGTGTGCCATCACATTAAATGCAAAACAGAGCTCAAAATCTAATTTATTTAACATTTATTTTTCACTTATTAGAAACTTCATTGTTTTCAGCTAAAATATCCAAGCAAAATATTTTAAATTATGTATTACATGTATTTGCCAATAAACATCGTAATCATAATTTTTATCTTAAATGCTCAGTGGTAAGAATACTTACCATTTCTAATGTGGCCTGAACGATCATTGATAAAAGTATTCATTACTCTTCATTTCATAAATTTTTTTTCTTCTTTTTTGTTTACAGAATCAGGTAAGCATTACAATTTCAAAGATTTAAAACTTCCTTGGAAATATCCCAGAGTTATTTTTTATGAAAGGCAAAATAAAATGACTGAAATATAAGCTGTATTAAATATCCTTAAAGCAACAATTTAAAGTGAAACTATTCCCGGAACTCTGGTTACGTCACCCTTGGTCTGATCATGTCTAGTCTAGTCATCCTCATGTCAAATCTTCGAAACAGTTCTAAAGCTTAGCACATTAATGCAAAATTTCAATTTGTAATTAATGTAAAATTAAATCAAATAAAATTTCAATTTCAATTTACGGTGAAAGCTACATGTAGGTAGAGAAGAAAATAGTCTTCTTAATGAAAATGATCTGATAATGTCCATTGCACTGAACACTTCAGGCTGTATACTTTATAGAAAATGCGCAACTTTGTCAAAAAGGTTCCTTCAATTCATTGCTAATCTTGGTAGAATCCATTCACATGATGACCAATGTCACTGCAGAATATACGAAAAAACACACTGGCCAACGTTACTGCTCGGACTATCTGTGCAGTGATATCCGTGGCTGTGCAGTGACGTTTCTCTTCTCTCCTTCCAGGTGCAAAATGCATCCTAAAAATATATCAAAATGTGGCATTCCATGTGTATAATATAACAATGGACTCACTTTTGTTTCGCACATTAAATAAGCTCGCAACAATTTCAAATAAGATGTCAGTATCTTTGAAAGATTTGACGTTGCAGTTTGCCAAGTAATTTTTAAGTTTGTACGAAAAAAATGTTTTATAATAAATTCCTTCAAAAGATCATTTTACAAATATCATTTACAAGGGGGTTTTAATAGAGGGCATTTATTCCTGGTTGTGAGTGTCTTGCAATCCTTTGTGCCGATACGTTGGATTGCTGCTCGTTCTTCACAATTGATTTTCCTGCAGTACGTGATACAAATTCTAACTCGGATGCCAAATGAAGCACTGGATCAATAAAATATGCGCTCATTGAGCGCAAGCATTTCATATTAATGCGAAGGATCTAATCTTTTAGAGTGTTTTAATTAAACCATTTCCTGAGGAAAAGGTTTTGCGGCCTATTTCTTACCAGACGGGAAGCGAAATTTATCGCGTAAGAAATAAAGCTGCGCATTCGCACTACTTTAAGAAGAATGGCATAATAAACATTTTTAAGATGCTTTAATGTGCCTTTAAACGTTTTCAAGATGATTTCTTTTAAATTCCTTGTTTGTTTTTGTGTCTTGTAATATTGTAATTGAAATTACTATAGTTTCATACTCCTTCAATAAATACATTTCTTTATTTACTGTTAAAGGGGCTGAAACACTAAAATTATTGTTCATTTGAAACTGGGACAAGTTGCATCTAGAAATTCCAACTACTTCAAAATCAAAATGGTTACCCATCAATAGCCGGTCTACATTGGCGATCATATTATGATAAAAAAAAATGATGAATCAACTTTCTTTTTTTAAATAAAACTATAAAATTATTCCCTTAGAAAGAATACCGGTGCTGTCATAATCCATATTATTTTTATTAATTTATTCCTGGTATTCGTCTAGCTGCATTTTGCGGCCTGCAATCCAACTTTTTATTATTTCGAATATATTGTTTACTTGCAAATTTTCAAGCAATTCTACAAACTCGGTTTCTTCACTTATAAATATTAAAATCTTAAGTTAATTTTAAAATTAATCCATTAATATTAAATTAGAATTGCGGCAGTAATTCTGTGATTTTAAGTAAACTCATTGCAAATTGGAAAAGGAATACATATAAAGCACGTTACAAAATAACGTAAGCTATTCATTTAAAAAGATAAATCATTTATTTCAGTCAAGAAACGCTGAGATTCCTTTTATAAAGTAGAATATTTTTCATTAAGACAAAATAAAATATTGGTTTTTAGTAATCTATTATTATTACATAAAATATACATTCGTTTTTTTTTCTCTCATTATGGAAAATAACTACTTTAAAATCGAGAAAAATAATTCGCCTGATCGAAAACATTTATTTAATCATATTTGCGATTATTTTTTCTTTCATGTATTCCGTCGAACTCCTGTATTATCTCAGAAAAACTTTCAAGATCCAGAAAAAAAATATTAATATCTATTAAACTCTTTATTCTTTATTAACATCTATTAAATTCTTTGTTATTATCTTTGTGCTCTTGTTACAAATGTGACCAATCATTCACTTCCAGAAAGACGTGAAAATGAATGATTGTTTTGAGTTACAAATGATTTGTAGAATTGTTTGTTCAAAATTAACTATAACATTCTTGAGAAAATGATGTTGCCAAAATAAATAGGTGACTTTTATATTAAAATGCTCTTTTCAGAGAATGCTTTCTTTTTCTATATATAGTTTTGGCGCTATTTTGAAAAAAAAAAACTGGTTTCTCCAATTAGAACTAAATACATACCGTTGTTTTTTTTTCATTAAGTCGTATTTCAAGACCAAAATCTTCAATGTTATTCTAAAATAAGGTTCTTTGAGAAACTTAAAACTCGGCTTTTTTTTCCCCTATTTTCGAAATTTCTTATATGAAAGATTTGCCCTTATTGAATGTTTGAGCTGTTTGATGTAAGAAATACACAATGCAAAATCTCTTACAATTATATTCGCATCGTTTCGAAACTCATAACATTCAAATATGGATACCATATATGATAACCATGTTTGAAACTTCTCGCTCAAAATTATATTCTTGTAACACAAAGGATATTTTGAAACTAAATATTTGCAAGACAATCGACTTCTTATTTTCTACCGGTTCTTATGTCATCCATTCTTTTCTATTTCAATGTGAAATTTTACAATTTTATTGTTATTATTTATTGTTGAAGTCGCTTTTTGCAGATCAAATGTATTTTCTGGACTCAAAAATACCTTTCACTTTGATCAAGTGTGATGAAGATTTATAGTTCTGTTAGAAATTGAATTAGCAACAAAAACTTTTTATAGCGAGTCGGCAGTTTCTTTGTGGATCAGTATTTTGAGAAATATCTCGTGCAAAGTAACGATATAATTACAAGACAGATTTGGAAGAAGCCAGTCATTGTGGTCTAGCTTTAAAATGTAATCTGTGATTTTTATTTTGAAAGACTGTGATGTAAAATTTAATGAATCATCATTAATATAAAATAAAAATTACAGATCTCATTTGGCTTTTTTTACAATCCAGCGTAAAATAATGTAAACAACATGCGAAGTTTACAATCCCATAACTAAATTCCATTCACGAACCGATAAATCAGTCACTTTCAACACACACAAAAAGAAAGCCTTTCTGAACCACAACCCACACTGAACCATAGAAATATACCTGTCTTATAATGATGCAAATAATAGTCATGGAGATATCTTGGAACTCCGTCCAATGTTACAGACATAGATGGATAATTATATGACATGTGCCCCAAAGAAAAAATTGAGCGCCTTGATCCTCATTCTTCCTCTCTGTTTCCAGCCATCGCCAACATGAGACATCGGAGAAACGACAGCGGTCCCCTCCACGTCCTGCTCATCGCTTACGCTAGGACGGGATCCTCGTTCGTGGGCGACCTGTTGCAGAGTCTGCCAAACACTTTCTATCATTTCGAGCCGCTGCATTTCCTCGGCAATCCCGTCCTCAATGACAGTGTCCAAGAAGCCAGAGCCTTGTTGGATAAAGTCTTCCGATGCAACATCTCATCGGTGGGTGCATTCTCTCACGTTATTTCCTATTTCAATGATATTTTTTCTAAAGCAAATAACTTTTTTTCCTTTATATAGCATTTAATGTTATAAAAATAGAAAAATCGAATATTTAATCAATGCATAAAAGGGGTCCCAATGATAATTAGAAGAGGTTTACTAATCTGGTAAGATCTGAAAAAGAAAGAAAAAAATTACAATGGCTAAATACGGCAGCAGCATTTTATTTTTCCCATAAGATCTCCAACATCTTGCTATAAATTTGACAAAAGTTTTTTTTAATTGTTGTTTGTTTAAAAAAAAATAGATTTATTTAAATTTTAAATACTATTCTCTTTTTGTAATGAGATGCATTATTATAGTTATGGAATCTTAATATAATTTTTTTCTTCCGATTTTTTACATTTCTGCTGCCACTCTTATGGAATAATAATTTGCTTTGCCAATCGATTGACTGATAACTGAATTCTGAGACCATTGAAATGAAATAATGTAAAATCATTTCACCTTCGAATCTACAGAATTTTAACCGCTTTTAACATCGTGAAATGAGTGAAACAATCCATTACAGAATCCTACTTTTGTAAACCTGAAATTATTTAAAATTCATAATCAATGTAGAACTTTAAGCAGACAGTTAAAAGCGGAGATGAGAATAATTTATTCATAATTAGCGTTCAGATTTTGTTTATATTCTTCAACCATTTTTTTTTTCTTTTATTGTCATTACTGACTATTTAATTTTCAGACAATAGTTATTTGGCATTATTAAAATCTAATTCTGAATCGATGGAACTTTTCCGTGGTGCTGGACTGTTTTCACTCTCTCTCACTCGAAATAGAGAGAAATTAGTGCGACTCGATGTTGACGTTTTAGACCTCCCCGAATCCGAAAAACCCAATTTTGGAAACTCTCCGTTTGTTCGTCCGTCTATGACGAAGCTGACTCAAAAACGCTTCGAGTTCGACGGTAGAAATTTCGTGTACGGTCTTTATACCAAATGTGTAGATTTTTACCTCATTTTGAGTCAACTCCATTCAAAAGAAATCTGTCTGTCCGGCTTAAGTGTATAAGTTAGCACGATAACTGCAAGATGAATAAATTTTGGTACACAGACTCGACATCTAAATGGTCGACACCTATCAAACGGTGAGCCAAATTCGACAAGGGATGGACCGACCGTCAGCCGGTCTGTATTTTCAGAAGCATGTAAGCGCGATCACTCAAAAATACATTAACTTAAATGTATCAAGTTAGATATGTTATTTGGTGACTGCAATCGTAGTTCTGTGTCAAATGTTGGTTTCAACCGGTTGGGAAGAAATACATCTGAAACAGAAATTCATCTTCGAGAGTAGGCCAGAAAGTGTTGGGAAGACGACTCCCTCCGGTTTGTTTCAACGATTTTTGTGACAGCTTTGGAGCATTTTATTTACTACATTACTTTCTGTTCTTCTGTATGTTTGGGGCCCTTTGAGAAATAACAAGCAGACGATAAAGTTATCGATTAAAAACAGTTCGTGACATTTCATTTCGAAACAATGGGGGAACTTTAATAGAATTTTTGGAAGAAAATAAAAGAGGAAGGTGATGATCTTCCAATGTGGACAGCTTTAATATTCGCAAAGATACGCCATATTTTACGGATATAGTTTTAAAAATTGCTCCTTTATCTTTACTTTCATTTACATTTGATGCATCATTTAACTCTTTGACAGTTTGTTGTACTTTATCATCTTGTTTTAATCTTTAACGCAACATGGTAATTCATCGTCTCCATTCCTGGAATTTGAATTTAAGGAAATAAACATACATGTTACTAACTCCTGCCTTGGTATTTGGAAGAGCCGCAGAGCAAACAAATGCAGTTCTTGATGAAGTAGTCGATCTGCGCTTTGCGGAGCAGTATATAGCATTACATATTTTACTGAGCAGTATATTTCACCTTTTGATTTTTTGCTGTTTATTGTAATCAAATTCTTTTTTTCGGAATTAAACGCAGGTTAATTTTTCATAATTTAGAAATGCTACTCATATTATAATTTGATGTAGAATAATCAGCAAAAAATAAATGCCGTCAAAAACATAACTTGTAAAAAAAACCAAGTCTCGCAACTCAATTCTTCTATCGTAAAAAGTTGTGAGATCCATGTGATACCTAGTCGGTCAATTTATTCAGTCCCTACTTAAGGGTCCTTCTGTATTAAGTTATTACATAATTAGCTAACCTAACAACATTTTATAGTGACCATATCAATATTGAAAATCTTTTATGGTTTAAATAAATAGATTGACTTGGCCATCGCACTAAACAATCTAATTTAATATAATATGTTAATGTAATCTAATTTAATGTAAAGATTCATTGTGTTTTCATGCGATGGCCAAGTCAATCTATTTATTTAAGCCATAAAAGATTTTCAGTAGGGATATGGTAACTATAAGATGTTGTTAGGTTAGCTAATTACGTAATAAGGCAGAAGGACCCTTAAGTAGGGACTGAATAAATTGACCGACTTGGTATTATATGGATTTCACAACTTTTTACGATAGAAGAATTGAGACTTGGTTTTTTTTACAAGTTATGTTTTTGATGGCATCTCATTTCTTTTTGTAGATAGTCCTTTTCTTATTTTTGTATGTAGTCTTCCTCTTTCTTTTTTGGTACTACTTCTTGAGCTTCAGCAACAGTTTTTCTCAAAGCTCACTCCCTGTCTCTATGGGGTTTTCTCGTAAGCTTTGAAGTTACAATTTTTGACAAGTCTGGACGGTAAATGCTTCTTAAACTGTTGCATTCACAAATTGAGGATTCCTGCACTTTAATACTTCCAAAGTGCACTTTAATACTTCCAAATTAATTAGATGTAAGCCCTGCAGACTTGTAACTCTCGAAAGTGCCACGTAAGCGTAACCGGATGTGAATACTGAGGAACTGATATCCAACAGGGCATTATTTAGACCTAAGCCCTGACTTTTGAGTATAGTTATAGCATAGTCTATACATATCATACTTTGAAGATCAGTTTGCTTTTCTTCTACCAGATTGATTTTCTGAAAAACACCCATTGCGTTTGCAGCTTCCACAGCTTCAAATTGAATTATTTCAAATTAGATATTGTTACAAACCTGTAATTTTGCTTCTCAGTGCGAATAGTGTCATCATACGGAAGACCGTTTTACAGTAATCTGTATTGGAGGCTGTCGGATGCCGAGCCAGTGATCCCAGAGCTTAGTGATAAACTTGGCGACCATTTGGCGACTTGGCGACTAATTTGCCGACAAAATGAATAATGCTCGAAACTTCTAGAAATTTATCGATCCGTTCATTATTACACGCATATTTTATTTTTTTCTTTGATTTATACACTAAACACTAATTGTAATCTAAATTTGAAGCTTCTGTCTCTGCTAGAAGTGCCTTAGAGTTTTGATGATCGGTCAGTCAGTCAGTCAGTCAGTGACAAAATTCACAAACTTTGACTAGTTATAATTCTTAAACTAATGGTTCAAATTTAATGAAATTTGAAATATACCGTGTTTATATAATGCCTGCTTGTTTACTGAAAATTCAGGCTTCTAGTTTTATCCACAACGAAGTTATAGGGGTCGAAAATGGCCTGAACTGCTTCGAGAAAAGGATGGTACGGCCGTACGGCTTGTACGGCTTGTTATTACTCGACTTGGCGGGGGCACTGTCGTTCCCCCAGATAATAAATAAATAAATAAAAACACCTTTGTAACTATGTTATTTATTATCGCATCTTCCCAAATTTGATGTCGATGGAAATGGCTTAAAGGGCCAGGTTTGTTTAGATGGCCGAATTAATTATACATTGCCTATTCGTCATTTATCATTATATATTAACCAAAAGTCAACTTTTACAATGCTATAAAAATAAACTGTGTTACTTTGCTATGAAACTATCTGTTTGAAATATAAACTTATTTTTTAAAAAATTCAATTAATATCTAATAAGTTTTTCTTCAATTATTCTATAAAGATTAGCATTTCAAAATGAAATGAAATTATTTCACTTTTAAACATTTAGAGCATAGTTTTAATTGTCTCTGAAGCAACGATTGAAACTGTTACGAACTATTATAATTTTATAATGTAATGAATTCGAAAATTTATGAACGATTAAATTAGGCTTATTCAGTAGTTTAACATAGCAGTAAGTTTGTTCAGTTCAATTTTTAACTTATTTCTTTTGATTAAATATTATCTTTTGATGTTTGTCTCATATATATTATTAATATTTGGACCTACGTACAAAAGAAAAAAATCACATCTTTACTCCTCTTTATTGTGCAATTTTATATTCATAAAACAGATGCCAGCGCATTCTGGTGTTGTCTATAATGGTTATCTATGATAGTTACTGCAGAAAGACTGAACTGATTAAATTTTTTGTTATGGTTATCGCAATTATAGGAAAAATTACAACTCTTCTCCGACACAAATAATAAAATGATCGGACGAGTTGGTCACATAATTTAAAACTAGAATATCGAACATTATCTTGTATTTGAAGTATTATTTCGTTTATCTTTAAAATATTATTATAATAAATAATTTTAAAAAATAATCCTGAATAATTAGGTTTCCAAAGCCCTGTTTTTAATTTTTTTTTTATTTAAGTATAATATGATGTTAATATTTCTTTGGTTTACTTTTTCTACTTAAATTCCTTTAATTGTTTTAAGAGTGTTTAGAAAAGAGAATAATTAATGGGAAAAAAATTAAGAAGCCTTGTAGCAATTTTGCTCTTTAAAATGCAAATGATTCCCTTAAATATAATTATTTCCTAGTATATTAATTATTCCGTATAATTTCATTAAATTCTCGATTTATTAGCATGCAATTAAAAATATATTTGATTAAGGACCCGAAAATATGGAAATGTAAGAATTCGAAATATTTTACATATATTATAATTATCTTTTCTTTGCGTGTAATTTCAATCAAAATAAACTTTCTTTTCATCTTACAATATTGGTGATTAATATGTCTCTTATGTTTTCAGATTGATGGCTTCTTAAAGTGGCAACGGAAGCATAAAGGCTATATGAAATTTAAAAGAAGCTTAAATTACTGGAAGGAATGTTCCAAAAAGAACTTTTGCTACAATGGTTCTTACATTGATAACTATTGTCGTAAGCATGGGACAATAGTCATAAAAACAATCCGTTTAAAACTGCCAGATGCAGCCGAGCTCTTCATTACCCATCCACATCTAAATTTAAAAATCATCTATCTGGCCAGGGATCCCAGAGGTTCGATAAATTCCAGAACAAAATTCCCCGTGTCCCAGTGGTGCAAACGAGATCCCATGTGTATTAACCCAACTCATTTCTGTTCTGCTTTGGGCGAAGATTTGAAAATCGTCTGTACTTTGTCCAAAGAAAGACCTGAGGACTTCATGGTGTTACGCTATGAAGATCTATCGATTGACCCATTTGCTACCACCACTCGCCTAGTGGAATTTCTAGGACTGCAGTCTATACCGTCAGATACTCAGGCGTTCCTAAATTCTCATACATCTGTGATAGGTAACGTCAGGGAAAAGTACAGACCACAAGGCCTAGATTATCCTTATTCAACGTTCCGTAACTCTTCTATAACAGCAATGTCGTGGAGATCGCAAATGTCTTTCAAAAGAGTAACTCTTTTACAAACGACATGCCAGACTGCTTTGACAGGATTGGGTTATTATGCTTATTCGACTACAGCATCTCTGCGTTCCAACCTGAACTTCGATACTAATGTCGACGATGCAGTCCGCTCATTTTGTTCAGCAAATTAATGCATGTCTAAGAATTTGCATATTAAGTTATTTGACGTCACAAATATTTTTGTTATGTATTGCACCTGATACAGTCATAACTATTTATTCAATTCTGTAAACACACTCAACAAACTTAGATTTGCTTTTCAGTCCATTACATTGCCTAAAATTTTTGGAAAATTACAATAGCCGTTTCATTTTGAATTTAAGATATTGCAATTGCAGTTGTACACACCTCTGATGAAATGAAAATGAAGTGAAATAAGTGAAGTGAATAATATAAATCAAGTGAAATAATATAATTGAAATATATAACTATCAAGTGAAATAATATAAATAATGTTTTAACATTTTAAAAACTAGGTCTACATAAAATCACTACGAAAAATTATTGCCCGATACGATTTTTTCCAGCAAATTTGGATTCATTATCATCAAGGAAAACTTGCACATTGTAATCGTAAGAATTGCATCAAATAATAGAGAAAGAAATTTACAGTAATTTTAAGAATTATTTTTGCAATCCTTTTTGAATTCCATGTTTAAAACAAATCATTCCTTTATATACCTATATTTTTAACATGTATTTAATTGTGCATTCTTTGCAAACGAAATCAATGTAATGCTTATAATATGAATAATATAGCAATACCGCTCAATCAATAGTGGCTCAGATTTTTTATGAATTCCAAATCTTAATGAGACTTTCATAAGACTCTTGAAGCATAAACAAAATTAACAATACTCAAAGTGAATTATGATGCCTTGTATATGTAATTTGATATAAAATCTGCATTCGTTTCCTTTCGTATTATCAAAGGACTATAGAAATATTTGCCTTCACATTTAAATCACAAATTGCTACTCATTGTGAAATTTTTGCTCTATATTATTTTAATGTCATTTCTGCAGTTTTTCATAAAACTTATAACATTTAATTCAAAAAATTATCCTGTAATCTGAAAGCATCTTAACTTCAATATCAAATGCTTCTTCGCCTAAATTATTTTTGTATTCAGTTGTTTAGTGTTTGTAATGAATTCTTTGAAATTTTACAACAATAACCATGCTCACTAGCGACCACTATGGAATCATTTAGACTTTATGTGATAATACACTGCTTAATGAGATACATAATTCATTGCTGCATATTTATTTTAAACACTAGTAGCGCAGAAGTTTTTTTACTGAACCGATGCTCTCACCAAGCAAATATATTAATATATATTTGGACCATAATATTATTTTAATAGAAAATCATTATAAACATATCTTATCAAAAACGTCCATCCATTTAATAAAAATACAAACGTACTTTGTTTTTACTTTTTTTTCTAAAAAGTTATTTTAAAACACAAAACTGAATATAAATTTACTAAAGATATAATTTCTTCAAAAAATTTTATGGATATTCGTAATTTGTTGTGAATTAAAAAAAAATAGCACATCACAAATATTCGAAAAAATAGTGCAATTTTTTTTTTTTTTTTTTTTTGCTAATTTATCATCGAAATAAAAAAAAAAAAAAATAGTATCATAAAAAAGATAGACTGCATTGAATAATGATAAGGATAATTATATTTTAATAAATAATACAAAAATTTAAAAATAAAACCATTTTAAAACCAAAACCTTTTAAAGAAATTTTTCTGTTTTAAAAATGACACATTCAATAAAGAACATCATATTTGCTAAACAGCGATGATCTCGAATATTTACCTCAATATCCGATATCTATTATATGTTGAGAAACAAAATCAAATGTATTATGAAGCTGAATTCAAAATGCGCAATTCTTCTGCTAGAAATATTTTTAAATTGTGACTTTTTTATTAATGTTTCGAGTCTTGGAAATCAGTAAAATCGTCATATCATTGTCATATTAAAATGAACTATATTGAAGTAATAAAAAGTCAGTTAAGGGCTTTAAAGGTGAGATTTTAAAATAGTAGCGTTATTCAAAATATATTATCTATATAATTTTAATTTAAGTACATTATTTTGCTATTTAAAATCCAAATTTCTCAGCGCATTATGGAATTGATTTCTATTAAAAAATACGTTATCAATTTCATTTGCACAAATTAATTTTGAATACTACAGTAATGTAAGGGAATATTTATAAAATAATAAAATGAAAAATCGTGAATTAAAATGAAAAATACTCTTTGATCATCCTTTCCGTTTCAGCCGATGTGTTTGGAGTTTACGAATTTATGAAGCAACAGTCATAAAAAAATAAGCTTGTTCTTTGACTTTTTTTCTATGTAAAAAAAGTGCTATCTCGCCATTTACACATTTTGAGAAGATTTTTTTTTAATGATTTTTTTGTTCAAAAGATTAAAAAATGAAAAATTTGAGTCGGGTTTTTATTCCAATTATTGTGTCGTTACTCATATCTACAAAAATAATAAGAAAATTCATTAAATATTATGATTAGTCCGTCAAAAAGTATAAATGCTCGCAACATGCAAATTTTGAAATCAAACACAGTCTGTCTTTTGATTGAGTAATGTGTCTTCTTCGTTGTACATAAGTCTTCAGATTTATTCTTCTATTAAGTTTTCCATCGGCCGCCCTCAGTTTTCCTTCTTCGAAAGGATTTCTCACATTAAGAGCCCTTAACAACCGGAGATATATAAGAAACGAAGTCTAGGACTTTTCTCAGTATGCATACATATAAGAAATAGATAATACTTATTTCAGTCTGTTTATTTTTTAAAAAAATAACAAAAGTTTTTTATGCTTGTGCATAAATGAACTTTAGATACATCCATTTGAAATTCTTTTCTTTATTCTCAAATTCAACTAACTCTGCGATTTAGCTGGAAGTCTTTCAAAACAAATCAACTCAGATACCCCAAATTTTGCTCCGTGATGTTTCAACTGTTGCTTTTTTGGCATCAAATTTTTTTAAGTTCTTCTTTCAGCAATTTTTAATATATAGGTTTCATGATAAACTAAAGTTCTAAAATATCATTTAAAACTTAAAAATATGCAGGTTTCATCTGAATTAAATAGAAGTGTAATGAAAGGACAGAATCATTTGAGTGGATCTATTTTGTATCTAGAGATATGTTGAACACACGGCCAACTTGACATCAGGAGTCTGAAATTCGGTTGATCATAATTCAATATCAGCTTCGTTAGAATAGAAAATTTCCAGATATATTGGAGTTAGTTCATTTGAGGAATTTGAATTTCCAACTTCATATTCTTTAGATTAAATTCAGAAAAATGGAGTTATTAAGAATTTTAATATTAAGCCGACTTGCATTAAATAAACAAAAATTGCCTGTTCTATAAAAAACTTTTTTTGACAACAGGAAGCTTTGATTTTAATGTAAAAGCTCTGAGTAGTAGGCAGCTTTAAGATGCTTTTTGTTGGATTATACATTTCTTTGAATGTATTTAATTGTAACGTGCATTCTAAATATGAATGTATTTTCAATTTTACCAGGTGTTGCAATTTGTAATCTAATGAATAATACTTCTGAAATAGTATGACAGATATTGCAGTGGTCTTGAAGCAAATATAAATTTTATTGCAGAATATTTCACTAATAATATGTCATCTAAACTCAATATTCGAAGGAGTATCCACATTTTACCTAAATGTTATTGGAATTCAACATCTATACCAGTAGTAAATATTTTCAATGCTTTACCGTATTGTCTTCAATTTTATTTTTGTTATATTATGTTGATTTGATTATATTTGATATTTTTAATATTGAATCATCTATAATCTGTAAGACATATTTTGTGTATCCGAACATAACTCATCTATGTATCTCCCACCAATGCATTTGAGCTTCTTATATTACAAGAGAAATGAACAAGTTCGCAGTATTTCTTCGAAATTTGGGATTTTGAAGATGGCATTTCATAGAAAAATCTTCCTTCAGATGTTCATTTCAAAAAAAAAAAAAATCGAACGATAAAACTTGTTTATTTCTAAAATTTATAGCCAACAAAAGTTTTGTTCGAAAAATGTCTAATATCGGGTTGATTGAATGAATACTTAAAAGGTATTTTAAAAATCTCTGAGTATTAATGAATTACAGTTGAAAATCGCAAATGAAAGATAACTCTTTTATTCCTTTTTCCATGTTGCGAAACATCCACGGTTCGCCTTCACAGTATTATTTCTAGTCAAATTTGAAATATTAATTATAGATTATTTGTTTATATTACATTTGTCTCTGTTATATTTTATGTTAAAATAATTGTGAAACAAATAATACTATTGTTATTTATATATTTTGTTCTATTCTCAGATGTGAGAAAAGAGATTTTAGTCATTTGGAACAAATATTTTATTATCTTTTCAAATGACTTCAATGTATCAGTTTCTATCTGATTGAAATAAATGTTGAATTGTTTTGCTTTTTGCGACTTTACACTTCTAAATGAAAAAGCTTGCCAACGAATGGACAATAATTTTTATTGAAGTAAAGATAGAGTACTTCCGCTAACTTTCAGAGCCACAGTGACTTGATGGTAAGGTCTCTGCTTCGGAACTGGTGAGTTTCAGGTTCGAGCCTCAATTCCCTGAAAGAACCGTCGTGTAAGCGGGTCTGGTCTACGCACGAAATGTGTCGGGGCCAACCCTCCCCCCCCCCCTCCTCTTACTTGCTGGTGTGGCTCTAAATTTTGGAGTGGGGTGTACAAGCGCAGGCACCGTACTCGTGATCAGACTATGGTTCAAAATTACGAGGTCCGTCCGAAAATAGCCGAAGTGTTGCTTTAAAACGGGATGTTAATGTAATCAAACTAAACTAGCCCACTGAATCATAGTAATAAAAAATACGAAGTTTTTATAAGATTTCTTAGAAATTATCAATATATAAAAAGATTGATTTCCTAGAAACAGATTAGTCTTTTTACTGAAACACGAATTATGTTACTTACTTGATGGCTATTGTTTTAAATTTCTAAATTATTACCGTTAAGCGAAATCTCAAATTATTTTTTTAAAGCGGGGATTCTTCATAAAAAACATTTGTTTCTCCAAAGTTGTGAACATAATCATTGGCAATATAAATGTCATATGTACATTTTAAAATGAAATAAAGCAGAAAATCGGTAGAGATTGGTATCGGTAATTTACTGATATTTTCTCACCGTGTAAAATTCTAAAGCTTTCGCTATGTGATTGTTTCACGAGTGGGTTTATTTCCATAAAAAGAGGAATTCAGCTGACTTTTTCTATAAAATAAAGAATCTGATTCTCTACAAAATAATAAAAGAATTACACTTAAATGATCGTATACTGAGTATAACGTAAATTGCAAATGATAAATCTTCAATAGCTATTTCGTCTGAAACTGAAAATATTAATTCTTGTATTTAATACGAACTCTTAATACACATAAAACAGGGAATTGAAAAGAGGTGAGGGGGCATTTTATTCTTATCTGGGACAACTTCTCCGTTTAGGAGGAGAAATGTAATATCAGGAGTTTACCGGATAATCCGTATTTAGTAACTCGCGGGAAGACAGCAATTTCCTGTTCTTTAAGCAGAGCTAAAAGGGAGAAGAATGATGAAAGATGAACGCTTCTCGAAAATTTGTGAAACACGAATATTTTTGTTGACATAGCCAGTTGAAGATGAATCATTTAAACTAGGATGCACATGTTTTGGGTTTAGAAATGTCATTCTTGAAGAATTGGTCTAGCTCCATTCATTCATAAACTCCTGAAGGATCTAAAGGGTCATACATTCTTTCCTATTTCAATATACCGAGATATAGCATTGGTTTTTCGAAATTTGAATGCAACATTGTTTTATTATATCATAAGATTTGCATAAATTACATTGATCTAAATACAGAATATTTAAACCTGTGCAATACAAGGAATAAAAACTCTTATTTTTCAGTACATTTTTTCAGGACCCATAAATTCAACAAATCAAAACCTATTTTTCGGTTCATCTAGCCTTGATATCACCAATATTATAGCAATATCATTCTATTTTAAAAATAACAGGACCAACTATACACTATAATCAAAAATTGTCCGAACACTTTCAGATTTATATATTTTTTTTCCGGATTGCTCCAGAAAAACTGGACGAACTCTTTTGAAACTTCAATTCAATTTTACTGTGCACATTCGGTATTGAGCATATAATTAATAAACGGATCATTAATTAATGAAGAGTATTTCGTCGCATTCCGTTTTACAAAGAGCATGTAACGATTTGAATCTTTCAAAAATGATTTTATTTTGTACTAGCTGCCTTTGCCAACCGGCTGGTTCAACAGGATTAACATTCTCTAAAACTTTTAATTAAATATTTTATCTAACTCTTAAAGGCTTCTTCAGCAAAATATTTCTAAACTTCAAATTTTGATAGTCATATAACTCATACTATTATAAAAATCTTACACCGCTCTATTCATTGTACTGTATCTCTCTTTTTTTCTCTCTGCTCTCGTTTAACATTTGAACTTTAAATTGAAGCAGACTTCAATTAAAACAAAATTTATTTTCTGGAACCAAATATGCCTTGTAAAAAAAGATAAATACAGAAAAGAATTAACAGTCAACATTAAAGTTTTAAGTGCACTATAGAATATGTTTTTTTTATATAATTTATGCAATGTCTTAAAGAATTACTCACTACAAATTTATATGATTCATCGTAAAATTCAGTTTTTATTTTGACTTTCAAGAAGATTTAAACGACGTACTGTTTTATTTTGTTTCAGTCGATAAATGTACTCATGCTGTACTAAATAACCCCAATAAATGTATGTAATGAAAACATTAAATATTTCAAAATAAAGTATTAATCAAATGATACAGTACATTTCGTTGTGTTAAGGTAGAAAGAAATTTCAACTTCCCAGTATTCATTTTTACAGCCTATCTCAAGAGTGCACATTATGTTATTCAAAAAATAGCAGAATCATAGTTTAAACATTTAAACATATTATTAAGATATATAAATAAATATGAAAAAAAATGTAAATGACAAAAGTCTGAACTACTTGTTTCCGCATCTATTATTATAGATCTTTATACCTTCAACATGGCATACATACGCAAAAAAAGAAGGAAAATACCATAACACTAAGTAAAAAATAAAACCTATGTTCATGTTAAACTTTCCCATGTAAAAAGGTAAAAAATGCCTTAACATTTATTCTCTTACTTTTAATCTTGACAGAATGTTTACATTCCTTTAACTTCTTCCCTCAGATAAAAAAAAAAAAAAAAAAAATTTAAAAAGCAAACCTTTATGTATAGTTAATCTCAATTATAGAAATTCTTTTCTGTTTGTTCTCATATTTTATATACTATATACTATATATGGTTTGCTTCTAAGCTGCTTTGCGCTTGTTCGATTCAAAAGTATTAAGGTTTTTTGGGTTTGTTTGGTTTTTGGTTTTATTATTATTTCTATTTCCCTGTGTGTATATACTATATACTCTTATATTTATCTTTGCATAAAATATCATGCTCTTTATTCGTTTCATTTCTTACGGGCAAGTGCTGAAAATTAAATTATCCTAAATTTATTTGGCAGTAAGAGTTAACATAATCTTTTAATGTGTCAACATAATGGCAATACGTTGTTGTTGTTGTTTCTAATGGCACTTGCAATGGACAAGCTCGCTGACGAAGTCAGCGACGTTGATAAACGCTATTTTTCATGCAATCAAAATGTGCTCGTGCAACTTAATTTTTATTTTATTTTTATCTGTGTGTGTGTGTGTGACATAAATTGATAGAAAATATACTTAAAATAGTTTTTTTTCAATATTGACTAAAAATAGAATCATAATTTTGATTTTTTTTAAATTGCATTATTGAAAAGGACTTGGGGGGGGGAGGGAAAGACCTCAACTTGCTGAGTATCAGAAACTAAAAATCTGTGACGTTGGACAGACAGCGATGACTTAAGCTGATTGGGACGCTCGTGATTTATTCTAGAGTGTAATGCCGAAGAAGATTACTGAAAAAATAATTTTTTGAAATTAAGATGATACACAAATCATTTTTGCTCAGCAATATTTCAGGAAATTTTCAAATACTCAAAATTTTCTGAATTTTCATTAATTATAATTACAAAAAAAATTCACCCCAAGATGCACATTCCCACCCTCCAAAATGCATCTGTGCCAATTTCGGTAACTATGTGAAACGATCTGGTTTGTAGAGCTCCAACGCCTGCACATGCGCGCAAACACATATTCATTTTTGTTTTAAGTATAAATAGTATCATTGAAACGTCATTAGGATGTGTATTTTCATCTGATGTATTATTTTACTCAGTTGCTCTAAAGGCTTTTGAAAAATGGAAAGATGTTGACGGAAAAGTGAAATTTAGACAGAACACAGCAAAATAAAATGAAAAATCAAATTTTCGCTATCTTGTAAATTCTAGAATTGATAAAACTGAAGCTTTTTAAATATGTATATATCATAACCTCTCATATAATACTATCAAACTCTTTTCAATATTTGCTTTAAAATAGGTACGAACTTTAAGAGACTGATTTTTATTCTTTATTTCACAAAACTGTTTTTACTGTTTCTGATATTTTTTCAGCTGTATGGCTAATCCTCTTTTTAAAAAAAGGTGTTAAAAGTTGGAAACACCTCATCGAAGCTTTAAAGAGCATGAAATTACCAAGTTTAAATAAAGAATTGTGAAACTATAGATGTGCTGCAAAAAGAATTATAAATGCTGAAACAAGCTATAGATATGAGATGCTTCTAACAATCGTAGCCATCAATAAAATGCTTGGTACGAGTTATCTCGCTTTTCAAGATAGAAACGAACAAGTTGTTTGAGTATAATAACAGTCATTTTATTAAAAAATTTGAGTCGCTGTC
>JAPMOR010062595.1:491796-530138 GCA_026543865.1 Argiope aurantia | reverse complement strand
TATAAATTTGCAAGATAGCAGAAGGCACTATGAGGGACGATAAAGCAGCACTGCAATCCAAAATTAAACCATTTAATTCCCGATCATTCCATGCTGCATGTAAGTAGCTATTCTCTAAATCTTGTTGCTAATGATATGGTAAAGGCCTTCTTGGTTACTACGAATTTCGTCAGCATGACCGCAAAAAGTGCATTTGTTTATTCATTTCGGACATACTTTTTAATGAATACTATTTTATAAACATTTTCAATTGTTAAGTTTGAAATTTTTAAAGACATTTGATGGGAGAGCAAGACAGGCCTTGAGTCCATCCCTTAGAGGATGATATGATGCCTTGCTGAAAAATTACTTAGAAACTTCTAGTTTAATAAAAGATGGGGTTTCAGATTTGTTAAATTATATTCAATAATTTAAGCTTTTAGAGTTCATTAATTATTTGGTATAAAACACTTATTTACATTAATCTAATAAGCAAGTTAAGGCAAACAAAAGACTTTAACTAGCATTTGTGCTTGATCTTTTACAAAAGTGCCAAATATTTTTTATGAAGCTTAGATCGGAAACGCCCTTTAATGAAACTATCATTGCTGCAAAAGAAATTTGATAACTAAATGGATGTTGAGGTTATTTTTGAATCAACGAAGCAGCCCAAGACAAGATGAAAGTAACTTCTCATAAGAAGCACGAGATGCTGACAGAAAATCCAAAAGAAAGATATAAAACAGGCTTTAAAAAAAAATTGCAATGGATTAAACACTAGATGCTGAATTTCGATGAATTAATCACAATTGTGACTATTTTCGTATACTTGATATGTTTTAAATACCGTGTCTAAAACTACTAAACTGTACATGAAAGCACAGAAAAGTTTTGGAATATTTTTAACTGATGGTGATAATGTTGTTATAAATAAAATAGAATTAATTAACAGAGAAATTTTCAACCTTAAATGCGCTTTTAGTGAAAAAAGAAAGCACAAGCAATGTACTAATCTTAATAATAAAGTTAAATTCTATTCCAAAGCCTTAAGTATTGTCTTGAGAATATTGCTAACCTTGCCAATAACCGAAACAAGTGAAGAACGCTACTATTCAAAGTTAAAATCAAGAGCTTTTTCGCATTTAATTTCTAAGCCTAGGTCATCTTAATGATTTGGCAGTTTCGGCGATTAAAAATAAAATTGATGATCCAATAAATTTAATATATGCGATAAAAAAAGTTTTCAGAACTAAACAATAAGAAAAAAAGTGTCTTCTGACTTTAAAGTAGTTGATGTTATTTTTGATTAATAGTGCATTTTTAATAGCAATAAAAATCTAAAAAAATATTATTATAAACAGTTTTTGGTTGGCTATGGGCATTTCTTAATCTTCTACTTCTTTGCAGTAATTGATTATCAGTTTTTTTTTTTTTTTTTTTTTTGTTAATTTTCATGTTTAGTTCTAAATATATGCTTTTATTATAATTTAAAATAATTTGATATTTATTTGAAATAAAAAAAAGTTTCAGTTGCGGAAATTTGTCATTATGTCCGAAGCGGCATAACTACAAGAGCGGGCGTTTGTAGAAACTATTCGACGAAGGGTTCAATTTCCCTCAGAACAAAGTGGGTTGTTTCGAAATATATATTTTTCGTTACCCTACAGTCTATAAGTAAACTTAGGTTGAAACTTCTCGCATGTGTTTATATTAATATCCCATATTATACTTTAAAGCTGTTTGAAGCTCAAGATGGAAGGATACTGATAAGACGGCTAATTTCAAACAGAAACAAGCGAGATCTCTCGGAAAAATTCAACTTTTGCTATCTCTCTATCCATAAAAACAGCTGAACAGAAAATTTATTTTTATTTGCATTTTATTCTCTCACACTATTGTATTAAGCTATTTGAATATTTTCTTTAAAATGGGATAGTAAAAAAAGCACAAATTTGATCAAAATGCTATATGGTGTATTGAAAAATCTACCTTCCCTTCTCTCGCAATTGGCATATTCATCTTTATTATTGGAGAACATAATATTGAGATTAAATGGAATAAATTGAGAGCAAAGAAAAAAGACGAAAACGAGAATGAACGTTTAACAGTGATATCACAGTGAGCAACACAATATTGCATAATTTTTGGGAAATATTGAACAATATTGCGAATACCAAATATCGTATAAATAATATTGTATATATTGTATCGTATAAAAAATATAATATGTAACAATATTTAAAAGTCGATGAAATTTTTAAAAGCGTTTATATAGTAAAATTCTGCAGCAAAAAAATTAGTTATTGCTTATTCATTCATTTCATTTAAAATTTTATTCCAAAATTTTTGCAGGAATAATTTTTTATTAAAAGACAAATATTGAATAATTTTGCGGAAACAATACTATATTAACAATGTTGAACAATATTCTGAAAACTACATCATAAATTCTACTTTATCTATGTTGATTAGCGTTGTGATGATGTACCTTTAAATTATGTATTTAAGAATAACACTATTATTCATTTTAATATTTTTTACTTGAAGTGATCAGATATCATGGATAAATGTTTTGATATCTTATTTCGATTTAAACTAAAATAAATTAATGATAGAAATTGAAAGAAAAGTAGATAAAATAAATTTCAAAAAAAAAAAAGAAAAATAGAAATAATTAATTAAGCATTTTTAAAGTGTTCTTGTTACACATTTTTAAAAAAAATTATTTTAATTCTAAATCGTACTTTTATTATAATAGAATATGCCAATTTCATTTATTTTTCAACGAACTATTAAAAGTTTTGGTATACAGCCCTTGTTTTACAAATAATTTTATTGAGTTTTTTCTTTTAAAATTTAAAAATATTGGCTTTGTGTTGAACTATAAAAAAAATGCGTAATGAACAAACATCATAAAACTATTCAAGAACTCATTTGATTTTCATATCGTTCATAAAAAATATGTTATATTTTCTAGTCTGATTTAAATGTAATATATTTCTGAAATTAATCAAAAATACAAACATTATGAAATCTCAATGAAAAAAATTATTTCTGAATCAAACCAAAAAAATTAAAAAAGACGCAAATATATTTAGAGAGCTCTAATGCTGCTACTACTACTGAACTTAACCAAATTAGTAAAAATATTACGTTAATATAAATAAAAAGAATTTTAAGTAAAGGAAAAGAAATGATGAATCCGCTTGAAGACTTTCTCAAGGGTCACCCTCAGGCATGGATTCAAACCAGGGATTTTTTTCTGTGAGGGATCTGATATTCGTTCAAAAATAATGACCCCTAGAGCCGAAAATCCCCTGAAATTGAGGCCTTAGAGATAAACCAGTTTCACCGAAATAAAACAATAATAACTTCCAAATCCAAGAGAAATTACAACGCAACATAAACTACAAATGATCACTCTCAAACCTAAAATATCATTTAAAAAAAAAGGAAAGAACATACAAGTAGCAGGTAAACCTACCGACTACTTTACAAAAAAGGCACCACGGGAGTGATTAAGGGGAGTGATATTGCAGGCGCAGTTATGGACGCAGGAGGTTTCAATTACAGTTTGGCGTGGTGTCTTTTTTGTAAAGTAATCTGGAGGTTTACCTGCTACTAGTATGTTCTTTCCTTTTTGTTTTAATGATATTTTTGGTTTATGAGTGATCTTTTTTAGTTTATGTTGTGTGATTGTAATTTCGCTGGGATTTGGAAGTTATAAATTATTGTTTTATTTCTGTGAAGCTAGTTTATCTCTAAGGCCACAATTTCAGGGGATATTCGGGTCACGAGGAATCAATATTTTTGGATAAAAGTCAGACCTCTCATAGAAAAAATCCCTTGTTTAAATCCCTGCCTGATTGTGACCCTTGAGAAATTCTTCAGACCGGATGCATCATTTATTTTCCTTTTTTTAAATTCTCTTTATTTATATTAACGTAATATTTTTACTAATTTGGTTAATGCATTTTTGTATATTTATATTCTTTTTCCATTACGCAGATTTTAAAATGTTTTGAGATATTTATAAAACAAAAATTGAAATGGGTCGTCTTTTGTCAAGTTACAAGCAGAAAAATGCGTTAAAAAATATATTCAGGGCGCATGCGTATAAAGAGTTACATTTTTACCATAGTAACACTGGATGGCAAGATATTGCAAACAAGCATTGTATAACAAATTGATCTAGTGATGTTGCGACCGTTGCGACATCTGGTAATGGAAATGATTAAAAAACCTTTCAAACGACAATGCTCCACAAAATAGTTTTTTTTTTTTTAAATAAACAATGTACTGTATTATTCTAGGCTGTTTTCTGTAATTTCTTGCTGTATGCAAGGTAATTTATGTGTATTTTTATCAGAATTTAAATTTGACGTAAGGTTTGTTTTAAAAAATGTATAGAATCCTCATTAAGTTGCATTTAATCTGTCAAATCATACTTTATTATTTTTTTAACAAGAATATATTTTTTTTAAGTGAAAATTATAGTCAGTAAGGATCCTTTGTAACATTTTTAATAATGGAATGGATGTGTTTACATTTATAAGCGTCTAAATAAAAAATATATATGAAATATTGATAAAATATAATTAAAAATTAAAATAGTGCGATGAAAGAATATTTCTCGTATTTATTCTTTTTTCTTAATTAAAACGGAATTTGTTATTTTACCATTACTCACAGTTTTAAAAAAATTTATGCCATGTAAAAATTACTTTTTTTTAATTTAATTTTATAGTTTTTGTTAGAAAATCAATTTTAAACGTTTTAAAGTCAAATTTAATTCTTGAAGCATTTGTAGTTCATGATTCATTATTTGTTGCTTATACTCTGAGTGAATTTAGATATTTTTATGAGTACTAGTATTTCTTGGGGGGGTTCCTTTCTTTTCTTTTCTTTCTTTCTTTCTTTCCTTCTTTCTTTCTTTTTTTTTTTTCTTTTTTTTTCTGGCATGATAAGAAGGCCTGTTCAGTAATCTTTCTAAAATTTTGTGTTTGGAAGTTGGCAACAACAAATCTTGTTTTGCTTCACAAATTTGTTGATGCGATTAAGATAATGTCGAGGATTTTGAGTCATTAAATTTCAAGTGATTTTTAGCGGCTTTGGACGTTTTCTCTTTTATTCGCTGATATGGCTGAAATTCGGAAACGAAACATTGAATCTACAGGTCATGAAAGTGACGAAGTAAGAAAAATTCTTTAATTCTGTTTTTGGCACATTTTAAAAGATTTTAATTACACATTTCAGCTTTTAATATACTGGTTCGTTAGAAACAAGGAAATATGGTAAAGGAAAACAATTAAATTTTTTCCGTTTGTGTCAGTCATTTGTAGTCTTATATAGCATGAAAATTTTAAGTGCTGTGCAAAAAGAATGTACATTGTTTTTGTGTGATTGTTTTTTTGTTTTTTTTAATATTTTGTCTTGTCAAAACTAGTTCCAAACTATGGCTTCACTCTAGTGTCTGGAATTTTGACCGCTGCTATTTACATTTTTACCTACTATAGAATGCTTTAAAAAAGGCGTCCTTTAAATTATATAAGATATTCAGTTCTTTTTTTTTATTTCATTAAAATGTTTTTTATATATATTTATAAATTTTTATTGAACATCCGGTATAATCTTTTGTCATCTCACAAAAGTAAATATGGAGAGAGAAAAATGCACTACAAGTCAAAAGATCTATTTTTTTTTAAATATTAAAGTAATCTCTTTGTGAGTGTCAATTTTGAAAAATGTTTAAATTTAAAAGGAATATTTTTTCCTCTTTTGTGTTATTTAAATCAGATTTGAAATATATACATATATAACATTTCTGTAATAGGTATCTCATGGCTAAATTTTAATTTATTCTTGATTTAAAATACTTTGAAATTGGAAATTTCTCTCTTTTTTTATTTATAGAGATCAAAAGTTTTCTTATTTAACCTTTTTATATTTAGATTTATGCTTATAAAAATTTCTTATTTAAAAAAGTCATGTTACTTGAATACAAATAACCGTTTTCAACCAAATTTGCACTAGTTCAAATATTCAATTTTAATTTTTTAATGAAATGATAGATTCTTCATTGATTAATGAATAATTGATAATTGTCTGATAAAAATATGCACTTAAAGAGTAAAAGATTTTAATAAATATATGTAATTAAATTTAAAATTTTGATAGTGCTTTTGAGGAAAAGAATTACATTTATTTCATATTTTTCTTGCATTTATTTATTATAATTCATATAACTTTGATTAAATAGTAAATAATAAAATATGCAATATAGGGCCTAAATGCATGCATAATAAAAGTTTCATAACTATTTAATCACATCTTAATTCATGCAACAAATATGGCAAAAAATTTTATAAAGAATATGAAAACAAAGCTAAAGGAGGGAGAAGGGAACAGAGGTTTAATGATTTAACTTCTATGTCAGATTTTATTTTAAAAATATTTTCTAGGTTGATATTTATGTGTATACTTTTGTTTTTGTAATCTGATATTGGGATTATTTTTTCTATAAAACCTATTTTTACTTGAATTCTTCAGAAACCTTTATATGAAACAGTGTAATTTTTAATTCAGTGTATCATGCATTTTGCTTATTTTTTATATCTGAAATGTATAGATTGTGATTCTCAAGACAGATATCAACAAATTCTTTTTTTAAAGATTTCCTTTAATAAATAAAAATATACTCAAATAATTCTTTTTTATTGAATGATAGCCATATATCAGAAAATTTTTCTGAGAATTTGATTTTAGATATTTAATAAATCTTTTATTTTACTAAAAGGGAAAAAAAGGGGGACCCCCTCAATTTTTCTGAATTTTTTTACATTTTCAAATTTATTAGTTCTTTCATTAAGTCTAAATATTTGTTTATATGTGTGTGTTTCCATTCGTTCTTTCATTTTTTTCCAGTATGAAAGTTATACCCATTGACTTTCATTGTTATATTATTTTATTCTTTAAAGTAATTAATTCAGTCACCTTTAGTCGAAATTCTTTAACAAAAAGCTAAATAAGGTTGACTGATAACAAATGATTTATGAAATAGTACCTGCAAGAGTTCTTTCTTACTTTACTATAGCTGAGGATACTATAAATTTATTTTTTTGTTATATGTGTAAAAAAATAAGCTAATTGTATGCTTAAGAGTTTTGATTGCAAATTATCATTTTCATAAATTTCAACAAGGAAAAGGAAAATTAATAAATTAAAATCACATTTTAATCAAAAATTCATGAATTAAATTTGTTTCGTTTTGTATTACTTATAGCTTGCCAACTGATACTTCCTTATGAAAAAGAAAAAAGAAAGAACTTTTAATCTTTGCTAATGCCTCATATTCATTTCCCCCTTTTTTGTTCAATAAATGACCTTTTATATTCATTTTCATTGTCAATGTTTCTTACATTACCCGTGCAATTAAGGAAGTTATCATTATGTCTTAGTGAGATTGGCCATTCTGACTCGCATGATTGTTTAGATCTTTAATGAAAATTTCCTTGTCAAATTTAGATAATAAAAAACTGTCAAAATATTAAATCCACCTTTTGAATTTAATCATACACATAACAGCTATATTAAATTTTATCTGTGCAAATATTTCTCGCGAAGAATTTTTATAGGAATAGAGATATTTTCATATGTGTGTGTTCTTCATCTATTTTTTGTTTCCTTACCAGAAATTAATACTGTTTAATATTGGTATATAAAATGCTCCTAGCTCTAATCTTATTTTGTCAATATTTATTTACCAGAATATGTTATAAAGAATTTCGATTCCTCAATAATACACGTTTCTAAAAGTCCAAGCTGTAATTTTAGTTTTATAATTGATATTATATTTCAGCATGTCAAATCATATTTTAATTTAACCAAATGTTTTTATTTTTTGTTATTTTTAGATTATTTAAAATTATAAAATTAAGCAAATACAGTTATTTAAAAAGATGAAAGGAAAATAAATGTTGTTTGTGTATTTGTTTTAAAATTAATTTAAATAAGAAAAGCAGAAATTAATTACAAAGAAAAAAATAAAAATTACTTCATACAAAATATTTTTATTTATAGTCAAATTTCATTGGTTATATAAAAGCATTTTAGAAATGCGTTATTACTTTTTCAATAGTTTATTATAAAGAGCAAAATTTAATTGTCAAAAATATTATAGTATCTAGTTATATGAAATAGAAGGTTATATTTTTTATTTAAAACACATAATCTGAGATGATATGTAGAATTAAATTGGTTGTAAAAACATCCAATAAAAATTGAGAATAACGGGGTATTTATTAAGTATTAACATTCCATTAAGATCAGTATTAGTAAGTGTAAAAATTACAAAGAAATCATGCAAATGGTATTCTGTTAGAAATTTTTAAAATGTATGTAAAGATTATACAAAGTAAGTTGCTTTAAATGATTCTTTTTACCTTCCAGGCATCAAAGGCTGAAGAAATTAAAAAAGTTGAAACTGCTGATTCAGAGGATGAACCCCTTCCAGATGAAAGCAATGTGGAGTCTCTTGTCCAGGAATTGCCTCAGGCTTCTGATAAAACCACAGAAGTCTTAGACTCAGCTTTGTCATCCCTTCCATCAAGGTAAATTTTAAAATTAATAGTACACTTTCTTTTTTAATCTAAAAAATTGTTTAAATATTTTATCATTTGTTGTATAAATAAATAATTATTTCTCTACCTATTAATGATGAATTTTTTAAAATTCTTGAATGAAAAATGCATCACCGATTTTTAATTTTATCTGTTTAATTGATGCTTTCATTACCAATTTTAAAATTAAAAAAATCTAGTTGGCTTTATCGGTGTTTAATTTGTTAATCTAAGGGTACAGGTATAAAATTGTTTTTTCCTGCGGAATATTGTGAAATCTTTGCAGCTTAATATTGTGACAGGGTTGCCATATCACTGGAAGAACAGGGCAAACCATGAAACTACAGGACATTTTAAGTTTCTTGAGGTTTTTTTCCCCCATCTAAAAGTTGTCAATCTCTAAAGATTGTTGTCAAAGCTTCTAAAAACAAAGCAGTACCATTCGCAATTTTGTAATACAGAAACTCGCCCCTTTCTTTCTGTAATAGATCAGTCCAGTTTCAATTTCCAAAACAGTTGTTCTTTTTCTATGAGATTCCTAAATTGCAGCTAATGAGCATGTGTAAGACTTCTATAATTTGCGTAGTTTAGCTTAGTTATATATTAACGTCCCATTGTAAAGCAACACTAGGACTATTTTGGGACGAACCTCGTAATTTTGAACCACGGTCAGATGACGAGGATGACACCTGAGCTGGCACCCCCTCTCCACATCACATTACACCAGCGGGAGGACGTTTGGAATGACAGATTTAACGTGCAACAGACCCCCTTACACGATGGCTCTTCGGTGGAATGGGGTCTCAACCTGAAACCCTACGGCTCACTAGCTGAGACCTTACAAAAGTATGGAATACATTTCTCTGGTGGGATTAGCAACATTAAGTCTGCAGTAGTGTTTAGTTAACCATATTTGAGTTCATTGAATGGTTTTTTTATTATTTAAGAAATTGTGAGCTTATTCAAAGTAGATTAGGTATTTTTTTTCAAACAATGTGTTGCTCAAACTCCATATTTAACATGAATTGGGCTGATAAAGTTCAATCCTGATTTTGCTGAATGGGTTCAACAAGTTCCACAAAATCCATTTATTGTTTTCTGCTTGCTTTCTAAGAAGATAACTAACTTAAGTATTATGAAACAACAGGCACTTACTAGTCATGTCAAAAGAGAAAAACTTGCATACAACCCTGTGTGACAGTTCAAAAAAGTCATTATTAATAATGGATTTAGGAAATAGTGGAAAAGGGAAAGATGACATGTCAAATTTAATGTCTGAAAATAAACCAATTTCCAACTTTTTAGTTCAATAATTTATAGCTGAGTTTTTATGGTCATTAAAACTTGTTGTGTCACATTCGTCCTTTAATGCATTTAAGGATATATTAGAAATATTTTCATATATGTTCATAGCTAAAAAATGTGTTGAGGCATACAAAAATGTCGTATCTTATTTGTTATGGATCAAGTCCCTTAGCTCCATGAAACTGATATCTGAAAAATCTGTAGAAATTGATGCTCAAATTCTTTAATTTGCAAAAATGAATAAATAAAAAAGGTAATCTTGCTTTATAATGTGTTTTGTTAAGTAATCATTAAATGATTTATCACGATAACAAAAATATTTTGTGTTTTGTTTCATACGAGTCCTTAATTTTGTGTGACTTACAGTAAAGAACACGAGTGATGATGTATTCCCCTTTCTTCCCCTTAATATATAAATTTTGTCTTGCTAAATTGTAGATAATAAATAAAGGATTTTTTTGTTTTGTTTTTTTCTGTATGTAAGTATAAACCTTTTTTTAATATGCTCTCTCGTTAATTAATTGTTGCTTCCTTTCCTTGCTTTTTTCACTCTTTAAAACCATATTCTATTATAACTAGCACATGAGTGCTATTCACGTATTTCGTTTTATCTTGGATATATGCTCAGGAAAGAAAAAAGAAAAAAAAAACAGTGAAAACACAGGCATTTCCCCCCTCCTCCAGATTTGAGTGGCAACTCTGTGTAATGTACGTTTAGTAGATTTTGTGACTAGTGGCACAAAGTGCATCTTATCAAAAAAAACAACAACTTGCTAATAGATGGTATGAATTTGCTTTTGTTTCTAATATATTATTCCATAAAATCACCATTCCATTAATAACTTTTACTTAATGTGTATTTTTCTACTATTTCTGCAAAAATTTTTGAAACTTTTCCTATGTCTTTTATCAAGCAATATGTGCATATTATATTTCTTTCCATTAATTTTGACTATATCTAGAAAATCTATCTACTATATGTATCACTCTTTTGACTTCTCTATTTACTGTATTTATGCTCAAATGAAGATTTCTTGTTAAAAATATTCAAGATATTTTTCTGTTTGAATTAAATAGGAGAGAATCATTATTTGTTTAATTATAGTTTGAGAAATAAACTGAATCAAGTTCTCAAATATTTTACTGTGTATTTATAAGATCATCATTAAAGTTAATATATGCTTCTCAAACTATTCTATTTTAATAAGAATATTTGTTATTGCATGGAAGCAACTTATTATTTAAAGCTCTAAACTGAATCAAGTTCTCAAATATTTTACTGTGTATTTATAAGATCATCATTAAAGTTAATATATGCTTCTCAAACTATTCTATTTTAATAAGAATATTTGTTATTACATGGAAGCAACTTATTATTTAAAGCTCAATAGCTGAATTGTACATTCATTCGTATTATATAGATTTTTCATCAAACAGATAAATTAAAAACAATATTCGAGGATTGTTAAAATCAAGCTAGATTTCGGTTATCAAGATGTCTTTAAAGTTATGATATATAGTAATGATATAAAAAAGGTTGATAATAATTAGGAAACATTCTAATATTTTATTGTTAATTTTAAGAATGTATGCAGTATAAATTGTTGTCTGTCACTTTAAATTTCTTAATATAAAATATACTTTTAAAAGCATAACTGTAGAGAGAAAATGTAATTTGATTCACATTTCTTAGAAACTTGCAATTTACAAAAATTAGTCCTCCCCTCAAATTGGATCTCAAAATACCACTTTTATATTAGTCATTCACTCTGTATCCACATAATACGTACATAATATTACTTACCTTTTTTTTAGTAAACATACTGTAAACTGAGACACTTTAACTACAATATTCTTTTCTTTTAAACTAGCAAATATATAAATATATTGCAAAACCATTATAAGTCATTAGTCTTGATTACTAGCTTTACATTTTATGGAAATATGAACATTTAAGTAAGTATTTAAATGTTAAAGATTTTTTTTTTTTTTAATTATTGAGAAAGTTACCCAGGAAAAGGAAAAATTTTGCCAATTATGTTGCAACATATTGCTTTAAAATTAATCAAAATCTTCTGAAAAATGAGAAAAAAAATATTTTTTTAACTATGGAAACAATTTATGCATTAGTATTGACTCTTTAATGTAAAAAAGAGATATACAGAAAAATTCAAAATTTACAAACCTCAAAGAATTAAAAAAAAAAATGTTTGCAATTTTATCAGAAAAGGTAAATTTTTCCATGATTTTCATTGTCAGGAATGGTAATTATTCACATATTTTGTACATTCAAAATAGCTTCATTATGTATATTTGAGAAGCAAAAGGTATTTTATTTGTTAATTGTATGAAGATATAATTCCTCCAACTCCTCCTCACCATACAATTAAATTAGTTTGCCAGCAATATGCTTGATATTCTTTCTGCCCAAGAGTTTTAATACAAGTATTTCAAACTTTAGTTTTGAAGAACAATACCATCAATTTCCTGCATTATATTTACCTTCAGCATTTCATTAAAATGCACAACCAGATTTATCTCTGCTATTATGTGCAGTTTTATTATTCTTTATGTGCCCTACCATTCCCAATTTGATCTACTGTAGCAATTTTTGAAAAGGGGAGACCTTTCCCCATCAACTTTTAAATTATGGAATCTGCCTTCCCAAAGACTCCGAAAAGTCAATAGTTCTGGTCTTTTGTTGTTTTTGTTCCAGTAGAGATACTTGATTTTTATTTTCAATCATTCTTTGAAAAATTTTATTAACTTTCAAATGCTTTTCCACTTGTTATTTTCTTATTAACTGCAGTAGAGACAGCAAGTTAGAACATAATATCATAATTTTGATACCTGCATCTTCTTGATTTGGCCCTAATATATTTTGGCATCTTACCAGTCTATATTATTACACAGAAATACAACATAAAATTTGAATCTAAAAGTGATTGAAATGAATTCACCTGCTGATTTAAGTGAAAGAAAGAAGTAATGGTTACCTGTGTTCAAATCACCTACCAAAAAACACTTGTTCAGAAAATTGAAAACTAAAGTATCAATTAAAAACTGCAAACAACATGTACAGGTTAATAGTTTTTTTTAAAAAAACTATCATTAAATGTCTTCTCTATGAAGTCAAATCCTTAGTAATACACAGTAAAAAAGTAAATTAAATAATGGAGAATTAGAACGTTACTTATAACTTAGAATTGACAGATAAATAAGTTTTTAATACAATTTAAAGATTATTCTTTTCTTTAATAATTATTTGTAGTGAGTTGTTGGATTTCCATTCCACTACAGTTTTCAAGATTTTTTAAATAGATTACCGATTATTCCTTATGATAGATGCATTTGTACTTACAAGACTTTTTTTTTACTTGGCTTCATTGTATTAAACCTTGTTTTTGAATCACATTTTTTGGCTTCTATTCTGAATATACAAGTGACAAATAATAATCAGAAATATCTACTTTTAATTTCTCATTGTAATTGTTTTCTTCAATAGATGGCGAAACTGGATTGTACGTGGTATTTTTACATGGTTGATGATATTTGGCTTTTTCTTTTTGATATGGCTTGGTCCTTTAGCTTTAGTTGCAACTGTAAGTATAAATATTTCATTATTGTTTATTAAAAGTTTTCATAAATAAAATACTATTCATATTTTTAAAATTTATAATTTTCTCTGTTTAGTATAACTTGTAGTTGTATAATCTCATCATTTAGATATCAAGTATGCAATATGGTTTTTTAAGCATTTAGTTTCCATATTCCATTTTCATATACATAAATTTTAATAAATTGTTTAATAATTATTGCATTCTGAAACTAACATTATTATTTCATATATTAATTTTCTCTTTAGGAACTGTTTTGTTTTAATCTTTGAGCATAATGTGAGACTTCCTGATTACAAGGAAACAGTTGATTATAAAAGAGTAAATTTGTATGATGCCACATTCACATGCCTAAATTATTACAATAAACTGTCACTATGTTTGCTATCTCACATCTGGCTGTCTGTTTTATACTTCTCTGTGATATTATATCCATTTTTTGTGCTACATAATGCAGATGGGATTCATAATACAACTCCAATGCAATCAAAATGAAGTTATCTTGTATTTGGTATGAATCGAAATTCAAATACCAACTAATTGAAGTGCTTCAACTGTAATATTGTTAATATGCTCACGAAATAGATTGAACTATATTCATACTGATTTTAATGAGATAATTCTAATTCTTTTAATGAGATTTTCTATTCAGCTCAAGGATAAGCCTTTCACATTTTTTGCAGAAGCCTTTCTAGTGAAATTATGGCAGCATGCCAGTTTAATACCAGAACGCATTGCATTATAATTGGAATATAATGAATGCACACATTTGCACTGCAATCAAAATATATAAAAAATATTTTGAAAAAAATGGAATGGTGTGATTTTTTGAAAAAATAATCAATGTTTGAATCATAATTCATAAATTATAAGCATTTATTCAAATTTCAGATACTTTGTTGTCAAATTTAATTTAAAAATTCTTTCTACAAATTTTTGTTCATAACAGTTTATAAACAAGGATATTAGATTTCTATCAATATATTCTTGAGCTTTCTTCAATTAATTTTTTTTTCATAATTTTATTTAGAATTTGCTTAAATTTAAATAGTTGTAGTTATTTTTAGACTTAGAATAAATTTATTTGCATTTGAACATCCTTTCCTTTTATGGTTTATTGCATTATTTTTTGTAATATATAATTTGACACCTGCTTAGGCATTAAAATTGATTTTTTAGGGCTTTTTTTGTGAAATTAAATAAATATAAGTATCTGAATAAGAATGTCATTTGGGTATAAAAATATGCTCATTTAAAAAATTCTGGGATAAAAAAGTATTCGTATGATATTTAATAAGATTTTGAACTAAATTTAAGGTGAATTAAAGCTTTTTCTATTCATTATAACTTGAAAACAATAAATCTGATGCTGTGAAATGCCAATCTTTATGCATTGCTTAACTCTTGACATTGCATGATTTTCTATTTTTTGGACATGTAGGGACAAATTCAGTTTTTTTGTGGTGCTGATCATTTTGATAATATATAAATATGTAAAAATACAAATAAAATAAATAAACACACAAAATAAAATAGAACACAAATTCCTTCAAAATCACAAGATGTATGTTCACTGCTATCTACAATGCAAATGAGATTGCAGTCTTCTGCTTTCTAAACTTTTTTTTTCAGACTTGGTCTTGGAGACAGTCTCCTAACTGCAATATTATTCAATCAGAATTTTTATGATATTAAATTTTTGAGAAGAAAGTATCAAAGCAAGGATTCTTTTATGGTGTTAGTTTTACTTATTCACTTATTAATCAAGAATATTGGTTTATAATTATTTTATTAAACTTGTGATGTTTTTCATTGAATTGTGTAATAAAAATATTTCAGTTTAATTTACTTGTTATTTTACTTTTATTTTATTTCAATATTACTTTTTATTTTATTTCAATATTTTTTTTCTCCAATTTATGTGTATATTCAGATAAATTCTTTTGTTAATTTTGTTATTAATTTTCAATATTATGAATTTGCCTATATACATTTCTTTACTGGTATTGAATATTTGTGCTAGCTTTAAAAAAATCATTGACATTTTCAGTTTTGAAAGTCTACAAATGAACGCCTTAAATTAAATGAAAGAAATGAATGCTGTTATTGTTTTATAAACGTTACTAAATAAATACTTTGAGAATTGCAAGAAGAATATGAGCATTGTAATGTGTTAATCAGAAATGTACAGTCCTAATTATTTTAAAATTATTATATTTTTGTAAACAAAAGGGAACTATTTGCTAAGTAATATTATTGCAATTCAACTGGAGGTTAAGAACTTTGGATTCAAGAACTCCGCTTATTCTCCTGTATACTCTCATGAACAAAATAAGTTATTTTTTTAAATACATCAAGTTTGCAGCACATATAATTAAACTCTTATAAGGGAAATTTTATTATTGTTTTGTTTTGATGTTCACTAAACAATGATTATTCTCCAATAATTATTTCAATTTATGGAAAGGAAGATAGTGTGCAACTTTTCTTACTAATAGGCTAACTAGAAATTTCTGCATATTTGGACAGTAACTCTAAATTCAACATTCTGTTAGGTACAAATTCACTATTGAATTTTATCATACTTGATCTTATACCTTTGAAACAAATGAAATAGTTTTTTTTTTAATGTCATTTGGTGAAAGTCCATGTATCATATATGATTGAAGTAAATAGCTCATTAATTAAGAAACAAATTTCATTTAAATATTTTCTGAATTTTTAAAAATGAATTGTGTCTGTGTGTCATGCTGCTTATAACGTTTTAATTTGTGGTGAAATATAATTCATTATGAATATCAAAAAAAAATCTAATAAAAAAATACTTATTTCCTATTTTTTGTAATTGTTCTTTTGTTCTTAAAAATATAGTATTTGAACATAAATAAGATTATTTATAACTATTAGTCACATATTGTTATTTTACTTAAATGTTTTATTTCATTACTTTTTGTTAAGTTTATCTGGAATGATATTTTTTATAGTCTTCCATTAATGCTTTTAAAATTATATTGGTTCTAACTTTTTTTTATACTTTATAATTGATTTTTTCCTTTAGACTCTCGTTGTGCAAGTTAAATGCTTTCAAGAAATCATTTCTATTGGCTATGCAGTATATCGCATTCATGGCCTCCCATGGTTTCGATCCCTTTCTTGGTACTTTTTAATTACATCTAATTATTTCTTGCATGGAGAAGCTATTGTTGATTACTTTGGAGTACTTCTTAATCGTGCTGTAAGTGTACTGAATTTTCTTTGCGAATAGCAGTTATGATAAATATAAAAATTTGTCTTTAGTATTAATATTTTTGCTAACCATTAATTATTTTTATCCTAGGATTTCTTAAGACCTCTTGTGACATACCATCGCTTTATTTCATTCAGTTTGTATATAATAGGATTTGTTTGGTTTGTCCTCAGTCTTGTGAAAAAGTACTACATGAAACAGTTTTCTTTGGTATGAAATTTTTTTCCATTACTTTTTAATAATAATAATTTTTTGTATTATTTAATGTATATTCATGGATGATTTTTTTTTTTTGTATAGTTTGCTTGGACTCATGTAACACTCCTCATTGTTGTCACCCAATCATATTTTATTATGCAGAATCTATTTGAAGGTCTTATATGGTATGCAAATTTATTATTTCATTTCAATTTTATAAACTCTTTTAATCATTATAAACTTTCAGTTGTTTATATGCATGCTATTGCTTATATTTAATAGTATACCTGATGTAAGAAATCTTATTCAGTAGGAAGATGTATTTAATAAAATTTATGCCCATTAACATATTAGAATTACTTGAATAGTTATCATACAGAACTTTCATATTTATTTATATGAAATAAAATCTTAATGAATTAAATTCATAATAAAGGAGGTGAGGTATCCAATAACAAAACTGGGACTCACAATAATAATAATAAAATTCCAGCTCAACCACCTGATAAATGAACAGTGGGAAAAGATAAAGATGACTAATTGAATTTATAGGAAATGAAAAAAGGAGAAAAGATGAGAGAAAGAAAAAGACTTTGGGGGAAGGGGGGATCCAAAAGAGAAAACATTGAAGATATGAATTTTGAATTAAATGCAAATTCTGAAAAAGAAGAATAGTTTTCCTTTAGCTTGCAGAGGTGTAAACCGAAACTTTAATGATCTGTTACATTATCATCCCATTATGAAGCAGTTTAGGATTATTTTGGAACAAAATGCATAATTTTCAACAGTGGCTAGATGACGATAATAACCCCTGAGTTGGCATGCATTTTACCTCTTCCATGCTGCATGAGAAGGAAAATGTTTAGACCTGACAATTTGAACATACATTAAATCTGTACATAGTAGTTCTTCAGCAAAATCTGGTTTTAAACATTCAGCATTTCAACCCAAAAGTCAAATCTTTACAAACAAGTATCCATGACACCAATTCTGATGGAGAAGAATGTGTTGAATACTTAATTTGAAAGACATGAGTACAAAGTATGTGCAGTAGTAAGCAGTCTTATCATTTACTTATGTCTATTGCAATTCTGATACAAATTGACTTTTATATTTAATGATTAAATAATTTTATCTTTACTTTACGGCAATATATAATGATATAAATTTATGATGTAATTTCTTATCATTATTCAAGTAGTTACCAAATGCTTTATGTGCATTGTTACAACTTGTAATAACCAACTAGTTTTGAAAAAATATTTATAGTGCTGAAATCAATAAAAGTGTGTTATGTTTACATTACATATAAGGACTGAAACTATAAAAGGAAGAAATTGTAATTAAGTAGTTGCAAATGCATTTAAAAACATAAACATTTTACCAAAAGATGTTACAACTAGTCCTGGTCTCTCATTAATGCAGATTATTATTTTTTAATATTTTCTCAAAATTTTTAATGTTGTCCACTTTATGATAATTTCTTTCAGGTTTATTGTTCCTGTGTCAATGATTATCTGTAATGATGTGATGGCTTATATGTTTGGATTTTTCTTTGGCAAAACTCCTCTGATCAAATTATCTCCAAAGAAAACTTGGGAAGGATTTATTGGAGGGTGGATTTCTACTGTCATCTTTGGTGCAATTGTAAGCTTCCTCTTAATTTAATTTGGAATTGTTTTATTATTTAAACATTTATGCATAAAAATATTTATCAGAAACTTGATGATTGCTTATTTCTTTATTAAAATATTATATTTTTAAAAAGAAACTGCTTTTAAACAGAAATTTAGGTTTCTTTTGAAATAATATTTTTTTTTATTTTGATAATGCATTTCTTTCCAAAAGCAATGGCAAATGTTTTAAATAAAAGTATTATAGGAATCTAATGAGTGCAAGCATTGAAAGAAATATTTTATTTCATAATGAATTCTGCATCCTTTTTTCTTGCCTCCAACAGTATAATCCATCAATTTGGAATGGTAACTGACAGTATTTGATGGAAGGATTCATCTTGCCAAATTAAATAATGGAAATACTTCTAGCTCACTATGTTAATGTACCTTAATTTATTTTGTTTAAAATGAAAACTGATTTTCATCCAAAGAAATATTTGCAAAAAATTATATTTCAATTTATCTAAATCTAGTTTTAGATAAACAAAATTAAAAAAAAAAACTATTTTAAAATTTGTATATAGGTTTGTAACTTCTTGAAAAGGAATTAGTTATTGAATTAGGATCGGTCTAAGGGAAGAGAAAATGCATTAATACTTTTTAATTCGATTTGTAACATAATTATTCATCGTTTATTTATGGAAATACTAAAACATACAATGATTATCAATGAAAATTACTTATATAATCTTCATCATGAAAAAAAATTATAAAAGAAAAATAATTTTAATAATAGTAATCTTTAAATAAATCTGCAATGGCAAGTTCTTTACGTGGTATTTACACTTTAAATACAATCAGCACTATATTCAAGTTATGAAGAAACATGATATTTTAATTAACCATTTAGAAATGAAGAAAATTATACTACATTAGACAATATATTTAACATCCCCATAATATGTTTACTTGCTAATACAAGAAGAATGCCACTGAAAAGTGAAAATTTCAACTTACTCAAATGTAAATAAATTCCTCACCCCAATGGTAAAACCCCCATAAATTATCAACCACTTGACTAAGAGAGTCAGGGAAAGATCCATTTTGCTAACACGTTTCAAGTGGTAGAGAATTATGCCATGGGTGCATGGTGGTATGTCTCTAAAACCACTTTAAAAGATGCCAAGTATAAAGAACTTCTCTTTTGCTATTTAATTTGAAAAAAAAAATATGAAGGCATTCTGAATTTATTTTTTGCTTGCTGAAAAAAGAAATTGAAATTATTGAGACAAAGTATTAAAAATGATGCTTTTTTTTTACATAAGAAGGATATTTACTGTTCTGACATCTACAGGCAATTATTAAAGTCAGAATGTTATTTTAGAGCCTTTGGTTTCAATCAGAAACCACCGCACGTTTAGAAATAATTTTTAGAAAGTGATTGTTTTACTGTAAAACCACCACATATCAAAGGATTAAGAAGCAATATTTATTTTATTTAAAAAAATTTATAAATGTGCTTTTCAAAATATTTGCTGATAATTTAAGTGTAAATATTATATGCATATGTTGGAATTGACAATTTAAAAAAAGAGGAGTCATTCCAATAAAAGTCTTCATTGTAGATGCTTTTTATATGAATGTATTAGTTTAAATTTTTACATGAAGCTCCAGTGATTCCAGTCCATGATCATTTTGAGAGTCTTGTTCTTATTATTAATAAATGTCAAATTGTTAAAAAAAATGTTGTACATAATAGTAAATCAGAAATGGAAAATGCTTTTAATTTGGAATGCAATAAATTAGAAATAATTGGTTTGACATTTTGAAGAGGTTTATGAAGCTCGTTGGTATCTGACAACCAAATTAAGACACAGACTGTTATTTACAATAATTTTTCTTTGAAAGGTATACTTATAAAAGGATTTATCGTGTAAAACATTTATATTTTAAATCTTAATTATTTCAAATATTGCCATCTAATATTTATATTAATAAAGTATTTTCTATTAATTTCCTTTTTTGGTTTAGATGTCTCACTTCCTGTGTCAGTTCAATTATTTTGTATGCCCTTTGGCTTATTCAGAGCGCTTACAGAAAATGACAATGGACTGCACCCCATCTCACCTCTTTCAGTTGACTGATTTCAATCTGCCTGGGCCTCTACAGACCTTTGCTTCTCTGGTTTGATAAACTTTTTTTTCCCTCCAAATTTTACTAGTAGCCTTTTTAAAAAATATATAATATAATGATAATTTTTATAATAAAAATAATTAACGTAACCATAATTAAATAAAAATAAGATAAAGCTGAAATTAAGGGGAGGGGGAGTTTTTTTTTTTTTTTTTTACTGGAAACTATTTTAGTTATATATACAATAAAAAATTTTCATCTAGTGATCCTAATGGTAATTGGTAATAATGGGGTAAGCAAAAAAGTAATAATGATGGATCATTTTTAATAAAAAAGTGTAAGAATGTGATGTTAAATTTTATTTTATAAATATATTTTATTAAATTAAATCAAACTATATACTTTGATGCTACTCATTTAATTTGAAATTTCCAAATGGGAATTTTGACTTCTTTTTTAGTAATTCTAAAAAACAGTGAATTCACCTTTCTATCTTAAAAAATTAAAATACATAGGTTTTGTATATAATAGTTGCATTTCATTTGTAAAAATTTTCATTTCAATTGGGAATTGATTCTCATTCAGGGTTGCATTAAAGAGGAAAAGAATAGGAATTATACAAATCTTGATAGTTCATGCTTCTTCCAGTTGAATATTCTATTCAAATCAAGGTTTTCATTAAAAGGACTTTTTCATTCATACTTGCTAATTAATGCATCTATTCTACTTTTAATATTTTTGAGAATCGTCAGGATTTTTTAAAAGTCATGAAAAGAACTAAGGTTTTTTTTTTATTTGTATATTTTAAATAATTTAAACCTTCAGTAACTGATAGTAGATATTTTTATATTATTTATTCATAAATAATATTTTCTGTCATTTTTTAGGTAAATGAGTTCTAGTGAATTTCTAAATGAAAATTTTATTTTCTAAGTTGAATTTCAAAATGCATTACTATTCTACTGATATCCAAAATCATACTTCATGTGATCAGAAAATAGAATTTACTATGGCTATATTTCAGTTGGGATTTCCTGGAAAAGTGACCATTTATCCATTTGTCCTACATTCATTGTCATTGTCCATGTTCAGTTCAATTATTGGACCATTTGGAGGATTTTTTGCAAGTGGATTTAAGCGTGCTTTTAAAATAAAGGTAAATATTAATGTAGGGTTAGAGTTCTTTTTTATTATATATTTGCATTCAACTAATTTAGTAGTTACAATATGTTTTATTATGAATTCTTTCCATTGAGAATTCTGTATTAATTGAGCTTACTTAAGCATTAAATGAGGGGAAGTGATTTCATTTCAATATCTAACAATCTGGTAATAAAAATATATCAAAGTAAAAGGATTTAGTCAAACATTCTATCAAAGTTGATTTATTAGCTTTTTTGGGAAGTGAGCTGGGTTCCTATGTGTATATGGACATGCTTATGCATTTTTTTTTGCATAAAATTACAGTCTAAAATAGATTAGATTGTATGATGCATAATATAATGTATTTAATGATGTATAAATTCATTTTATGATGCCCATTGTTCTGTTCCTGCAGGGTGTGTCACGTCATTAAAAGTCCTTAAAAACTGCTTATTTTTTATTGGCCTTATGTAAGAGCCTTAAAAGTACTTTTTTTTTATCCAGTTGCTTATGTTTTTTCTTCTGATGCAAAAAAAAAAAAAAAAAAAAAAAGTCTATGCTAGATCTGCCCAATTATAGACAATATTTTCTTTGCAATGTAAGATCTTTAATGAATTAGATGAATCTGGAGGTCAGTATAAAAAAGGTTTATCTCAGTTTTGGTGCATACTGATAAAGTAGAAAAAAATATCCTTTTTCTTTACTTGACTTTTCTTTTACCTCTTTTTACTTGTTTTACTTTTTACTTAGGAATTTTTTTTTCTAGAAATAATGTTATGTATTTAACAGTAACTTCAGCTCATCTTTGCTTTTCTGCATGTGATTATTTGTTTGTAAAGTATTTGTTAGTTATATTTTAATGTCATTTAGTGACTTTCCGTTAGTCAATCATTTAAGTGTTTTTATTTCATGCAAATGTTTAAAATGTCTATACAATATGCCGAAAAATGTGCATTTCATTCATTATGGACTTACTACACTAAATGATTGAAGGAGTCAAAAAATTTTTTGAAAAAGCAAAATGATCATGATGTTCAAAAGTTAGTTGCTAGCCATTTGTGACTCTTGCACAATGAAACCAAAAATAAATTAATGTTAATGAAATTGGTTTTTCGTATACAAACTATTTAGAGGGAAAGAATTGCAATTGCCAAAAATTTCAAATTCGAGAATTTACTTTATTTCTATGATTAGAACCTTCAAATAACACATTTTTAATATTATGTCTATCTGTGAACATAATAATATGAAAAACACTGTGAATTCATTGTTTTTTATCTCTCAATTCAAGTACAAGTGAACAGAATAAATTCAAAATAGAAAATGCTACACAGTTTTAGCATCTAAAGTATAGATCAATATATAAATGTTGAACCAAATCCATTTACAAGTTGACCATCTGTCTATCTGTTTGTTCATATGCATGTAAACACTGTAACAAAAAAAAAAAAAAGGAAGGAAGTTAAAAAACAGTGTAAATAAGTAAAATTGATTAAGATATATTTTTTCTAAAATTGTAGCTCTGTCATAAATTTTGGATTTCATTGGCCAAGTAAAAAGTTTGAAGCATACTCGCCCCCCCCACCCCCACTCCTTTTGTTTTTCTCTTTCTATATTGGGAATTTGAAATAAAAATCTGTACTCATGGCATCCACAGTCTTTCTTAAGGCCTCTAATTTTTATGGCAGAAGAAGGAGTAATAACTTTCATTAGGAAGCATTGGTGATGCTTTATTACATGCTTCAGCTGGCTCTGCATGTATTTTATGTGCATTAAGCCATTTCTTCAAATGTATAACACACTTTTGCCTTTTTATCTATGTGGTATATGTAAATTAGTAAAATAACAATTATGCTTTTTAAAATTTTGAAAGAAAAAGTCTAAGTAGAAATTATTTCTTCAGTAAATTGCTAATGCCAGTATGATTTTTCTAATAACGTATCTTGTCCTGCATTTAATAAAGGGAGTACAAGCATAAGAATGGAACAAATTATCAAATGCAATATTCTATTGCAATATATGCATTTCAAGTATGAATTATCAGTATCTGGTTTTAAAAATGTTGGAATGCATAATTAATTGAATAAATTTTGCATTAGTAAGAAATTAAGTTTTGACTCAGATGAAGAAATTAGGAAAAATTAATCATGCTCTGTATTATTCTCTCAGAAAGGATGTGAGGATTTCTGTGTTGTTCATCAGAAAAGATAAAACACAGTATGATGATGCTATTCTCATAGAATTTGTAGATTTCCTAATCAAATAAGTTTTACTTGATTTCAATAATTATCATGTCAATAAAATGTGATTGGACGAGTTTTTTTTTAAAATTATTTATTGGAAGATAATAAATTTTTAAAAATGTAGATAGTTTTGAAGATTTTCATTATTTTCTAATGAACAAGCATCTATTGGCATTAATTAAAATAACCACATAAAGCAATCTGACAGAAACCAATCGATAAAGGTTAATAATGAATTGATAAATTTAGCAATATCAGCCCATTTAAAATATTGCCTACTTTTGCGCAAACAAATGACGAAGGAAATAGTCATCAATGAAATAAAGAAAGTTAGATCTGATTTTTTGTATCTCTTTGTAAAAAAAAGACATTTCTCTTGAAAAAAGAAGTTGCGGAAATTGAAAATGGAGAACATTTACTTTCTTGTTTGATAAGCCAGTAACTTCTGATTACTAACAAAATTAATTGATTGGGAAAAGTTATTGAGGAAAGAATTGAATAAATTGAAAGAATTTGAAAAAATCTCTTAAGAGAAACAATTTTTTTATTTACATATTTAATAAAATTAACATAATTTTTATATTCTAGATTTATTTACTTATGTTCTTAACCTTTTTCAAGGAATTGGAATGTTAATAAAGTAGAAGTATTATCTTTTTTCCCTGATACTACTAACTGCAGTGTAATTAAATTATTTAAAATATGCAGTAATAGTCTTTTAATGAAGTTTTTCAAATGGAAACTTGCATCAAAAAAATATTTTAAATAACTTAGTTTCAATGTTGGTGAAAAATATTCAATGTTTCTTGATTGTGTATATTCGTAACTTACTTTTTAACTACCCAACTTAATTATTTTATTTAACTTTGTAATTCTATAATAAAAAAAAATAAGTTAGGTTCAAATCGGCTCTTGCTTTTTCTCTTAAGGAGCTTATAAAGTGCTTAGCAAGTTATCATAAATTTCAGCAAACCTTACTCCATCTAATTTCATTTTTTCCATTGGTTGATTCATAATAATTCTATGCTACATTGGCACATTTTCTTCATTTCTCATGCTCACAAATTTCCTGTTCTGTTTGCTGGTTTTGTTTTCTTTGTAATTTAGGCAAACGAATACAGTTGTCATGCAGTATTCCACTATTGGAATATATATATATATATATATATATATATATATATATATATATATATATTAAATCCAGTATTTGGATTTAGCAAGATGATTTAGTATGTCCTTTTCATCACTAATATGATAATGGCTGATTATTATATTCTTCATCACTTAGCACCCACCATGTGTTATTCTCATCTATCATATTAGATAAATCACTTTGCTCTAATAAATCTAAAATTTCCTCTATTTAAAACTTTAAAAAATCTTATAATAAATGCTCAACATTAATATTTTAATTAGAATTGATTTTTTCAATCATTGGGCAAAAGAATGCACAAAATGTAACTGATAAACTCTCTTTTTAATAAGAAGGAAAAAAATTCTTGTGAAATTTAAATATATATATATGGTTGAAAACTTATAAATATTTTAAAAATAAATTGAAATTTAAAAAATATATTAAAAAAAGAACTAATGATAAAAATTTTGGACTTAATTGTTACTGCACTTTTACTCCATTTAGTAGACTGTTCCATATAGTTGAACTTACATAAATTTATTATAGTGTTCCTAAATATAATGCAATTAAGGTAATTCTAAATAAGTTAATAACCTATCTTGCCATGAATTTTAATACTGTAAAATGTATTATTTTAAATGATTTTAAAAATTGCTCACTTTTTTTTTAATTTCAAAATCGGATCAGATGATTTATTTACTACATATTTGAATACTGAATTTATTTACAAAATAATTTTGTAAATCAATTCAGTACTCTGCAGCTCCCTAAATGTAAGGTTTTTAAAATGAAAAATTTAATTTTCCAGAAGTAAAATCAAAGTTTAGCTTTAACAAGGCAAAGAAAAAAGGTCCACTTATGTAAATAACATGATGAAGAGGATATACATCAGAATTTTGAATAATACAAAAATATCATCTATTTACTATTTTGTTCAATGAAATGTTTCTTGTGTTGGATAATGAACTACTTATTAAATAAACATAAGAAGTGAGTATGCATATGAAATGCTAAAAGTATGCAATGTTGATTGAAGAATATTTATATTATATATGAATAAATATAAGAATTCACTGTAATTTTCTCAAGAATTTTTTAGATGAAATTCATCAAATTCCATTCAATTATATATAAAAAAATCTATGATAAATCAATGAATAATGTAGGTAATTAACTTCATCTCTAAATTACATTCATTAACTAATTTTCCATTTCTTTGCTTACTTTTTCCATTCTGCAATATTTTCAGCTCTATCACAGATACTTAGCATAATAATCATGCTTATATTCAAATGATGCTTGAGTAATAAAGTAGTTGAGAAATGTGCTTAATGTTTATAAAATGTGTATGTAATATTTGTTTCATGTTAATTCTTTTTTTATTTCTAATTTAATTGAGTTATTAAATTTACATTGAAGAGTTATTAAATTTACATTGACCTTATTCCGTTCTTGAAATGTTTAAATGATGTTCTAATTAAATATTAATTAATTTTTCTGTTACCAGGGAAAGATTTTTTATTCTTGTATGATAAAACATTGTAATCATGTAATCTTTGAAAAATATTTTCAAAAATGTCATTATGATTTTTATCAAATTTCTTTTATTTGTCACAATTATTATTGATCTGTTAAAAAAATATTAAAATCTATTCATTACTTGTATCTGCTTTTGTCTGTAATTTTAAGAATTTGACAATACTATAACCTTATTATAACATCTATTTTTTGTTTCTCTGTGTATTTCAGCTTTATTTTTAATTATGAATTGTTTTGCAGGACTTTGGAGATATCATTCCTGGACATGGTGGAATCATGGATAGATTTGATTGTCAGTTTCTCATGGCAACTTTTGTAAATGTGTACATATCAAGCTTCATCAGGTTTGTTTTCTATTTATTAATTTTGCTTAAGATGCAGCTTTGTTCATGGAAATATTCCCATTTCTTACAAATAAACATATTTTAATTCTTTTAAAGTTATTAAGAATACATATTACTTTCTCCATATATGAAACCTAATTGGTTTACAGGTTATGATAATAATAGTAGGTTTTGGCCTTAGAATCAGAAATCCATAAATATTCATGCAAATTTAGCTAACATGTGAAAATATATGAAATCCCATTGATTTGCACTTGATTACAGCATTACAATAAGAAAGTAATAGATATGTATTATCCTGGGAATAGTAGAGAAAAAAAATAATAAAAATAGTTTTGAACTGAAAAATATATTTAATTTCATATTGGAAAAATTTCATACTTGGTTTGGTTTTCATTTTTATTTCGTCTAGTACATTGCAATACGAATTGAAGTAACAAATACTTAAGAGTTTACATAATTTGACATCACTGGTGTAGAAATGGTTAATCACCCTTTACATATTTTTCTTTCAGTTCTTTTCATCACATTTGATTTTTTAAAATTTTATAATAGTTGTGTTTGTATGAGTTGATGAATAAAAATTCTACAGAGACAGAGACAATGCAAAGACAGAGATCATCCTCAACATTTAAAAGTAGCAACTATTAATAACATATTTTGACAATGGAAAAAGCATTTTGCTGTTGTGAATTTTTTAAATATATTTTTATATTAGAACAATTTAGAAAACAATATTTGTTTCAAGGAATGCATGATCAGCAGTGGATCATTTTAGAAGCCATGCAGAAAACTTAATGTAATGGGAAAACTACTGGGGCTTAAAACTACTGGGGAAAACTACTGAGGCTAGTAAACTTAATGAATGGGCTAAAATTTTGCATATCCCTATAAAATTGTCTTGTCCTTCAATTTATGCCAAAATTTAAGTATGTTGCAATTTAGAAAATTTTTAAACTCTTCACTTTGTAAATTTTTTTACATATTAAAAATTACCTTTTTCATGTTAAATATGCATGCAAAATTTGTAGAATACATTGTATTTTACTAACAAAGAATTTAGGTCTATAACTTTATAAGTTTTTAAGATATAAATAAAAGTTAAAAATTTAATTTTAACTTTTAAAAGTTCAAATTTTATTAGTTCATAATTTCAAAACAAATAGATATAAACTAATGAAACTTTACTTCCATTAATAACTTTTGATGAAGTTTTAAAATTTAATGAGAAAAATTGGCATTGCCATTGGAAATTTTGGAGTTTGCTCTTATTTCAATATGCAGATGGCCCCTTACAAAATTTTTAATTAAAAAATCTTACCTTAATGCCTTGGAAATGACTCCTTTTTTTAATGTTGTATTATGAACAGTGATAGAATAAAGCTGTGGGGCTTCTTTGATTTCCCCATCACTCTAGAAGTATTTTCTTCTTGAATGCCCAGACAAGACATCTTTTGCAGCCTAAAACAATAGTTTGTGTATTTACTTTGTTGTACCAAATTATTTCTTTCTTTTCCATATCAGAATTTTTCTAACACAGACTATTAGCAGGACTAATTTTCTTGGAGGTAATGTTTGATCATCAGCTATGTCAATAGAGATAAATGTGCCTCGTAAGTCTTTAAAATTAGAAGATATTAAATAAAATGAAGTTCAATATGTGCTCATCTCGTAGAATAATAGTCTGTGCAAGTAGCAAGGGGAAAAAATCCAACAGATTTTAATTATTTTTATGAAAATGAGTAAAAATGACCCATCCTATATACCTAAATATAAGTCATTGAGAAATATAACAAATATAAGTAAAAAATTCAATTAGTTCATATTATTTTTCTGTGAGTTTCTAAATGCTTCTATGAATTATTTTGATGCACTCATCAACAGGATGGCATTAAAAATTAATAGAATATCATGTGACATTTATGTAGTTCAAAAGAAAGCATTTTATTGAACGAGATGTTCAAACATCTATATGGAAGTGAAATATGTCGGGATGACAAATTGTTCAAAAAAAATGATACTGTAGAAAATTATTGTATTTATAAATTATTATTTTATACCATAAATTATCTCTATTGGTTTTTTTTTTCTCTCCTTTGTAATGTTATTTTAACTTTGTCTCAGTCACAGATGTTTTCTAAGTTATATTTTTCAAAATGTGTCATTTACTTTTCAAACAAGGATACATCTGACTGATTAAGTTATTTCATGATTTTTTTTTAATTCTGTTATATAAAGTATTTCTGTTTTATTATTTCAAAATAAATTCAGATTATGTATATATTATTATGTATATATTCAGATTATGTATATTATTTATCAATTTCTAATCATTATTTCTCTTAATATTTGTAATGGGATGTCACAAGATTCAATGTGGAAAAAGATTTATGAAATCTGAAGTGCATAGAGATTATGCATAAAAATATTTAAATAAATAAATTTTTATTCATGTTATAATATTTTCTCTAATTACAGTTTATAGTTTTAATAAAAATTTCTCCCTCTATAACCATATAAAATTACTAAGTAATAGATAAAATTTATATTTTTCAGAGAAAGGTGGTATGTATTTGCTAATGTTTTATAGACTAGTATTTTTTTATAATTTAGCATAATTTTACTGCTTGTAATTTATTTTCTCTAGAAATAATATTTAGTGTAGAAAATGCAATAAATTGCTTTATTATGCAGAATGTAATAGAAAATAATGTCTAAAAATATTTTTTTTGAAGTTCATTACAGTTTTTTTTTAATTACACTTTATAATTTTGTGCTAATGTAAAAATCTACTGAATATGAAGCGTATTTTATAGAAAAGTTCCTAATTCAGTATCTTTACTTTGTCATTCATGTTATTTTGATTTCATATCAAGTTGTTGATATTGTAGCTTTCTATTGAAACTCTCAGATTCTTACTATTCTTTTGAAACTCTTTATATAATATATCTATTATATAAAAAAATATTTATGTAAACATTGTGTTTTATTTGCTTTGTGATTGGTAGATTACAAGTCATCTAACCCACAGTATTTGAGGTTTGTTTTGCCAGTGTTACATGAAATATTTAATGAAAATTATTATTATGTCATATTAAATATTTATATTGCACCTGATGGTGAAATGGTGACGAAAAGATTTAAGTAAAAGTTTAATTAACAGCAAATATGTTTAAAACAATATTATTTGTTAATTCTACTTTTAGACCCACCTTTAATGGCAACATTAATGACTAGCTTTCCATTTTGCTTACCTTTTTTCGAGTAATGGAAATTTTTCATTTCTCAGTCTTTTGAATATTTAAGGAACACACATATTAACCATTAATGGTTCTCAGTTTGTGATCAATAAGGTGTTGACTGGTTACAAAAAAAGCATATTTTTTATGTCACATAATATTACTGATTCAATAAAATGATACTGATATATCATTTATATTGAAAAGATTGTAATTTCTAGTGTGGCTTGCTTTTTCTGTGATTATTAATAAGTCACAAGGCTAGAGTTTTGAAAAAGTTGGTCTAATTATTTATGATCAAAATACAATATTTATACATGGTCATTGTATTTAGCATTGTCCAAAGCAAAATCTAGAGCTGGAATTAGAAATCAGGCTAAATTAGGCAGCATTAAAAATATTTTTAAAGATGGTCTTAATAAAAATTAAGCAGCATAAAATATTATATTAATAAATATCTTTCAACAGTTTTAAGAATGTGTTTATTTAATTTGCTTAAAATTATTTCAATTTCATATTTAAATTCTTCATTCCTGCTAAAAAAGTTAAAATTATGATGAGATTTATCTTAAATCTTAACTAATGTTAAAATATTTTATTTATTTTTTAATTTGGAATTAAGATTGTTTATTCATAATATTTTTAAAACAGTTTTTTTAATTTCCCTATTTACTTTTGTTTTATGGAGTTTTTAGTTAATTTTTTAATATAAATTATAAATTTTTCTGTTAATATATTTACTTACTGTTGTTTTATATGTATAATATTCAGTAATGCTTTGTTAATTTGAAACTGACATTATTTTAAAAAATTAAATTACCCTAAAATTCATATTAAAAATAAATTCAATAAGAACAAAAAATTAGTTTTTAAACCAAAAAGGGCAGTAAGAATATTTTTTTTTATTTAAAATTTTTAGAAAATAATAAATAATCAATAAACAGAAATTAATTTAAATAAATAAATCCCTACTGTTTCTTTTTGCCTTAAATGCTTAATGCAAATAGTTAAATTGAAATAATATCTATAAGTTAAAATTTTAGATTGGAGATTTTATTGGGGGGGGGTCTTTTTTGTTATTGTTATTTTGGTATAAAATAAAAAGCATTGCATTTGATTGATTCAGTTTTTGAGATTTTTTTAATTGGAATAATTATATGGTATTGATAAATCTAAATTGTGATTCCCCCCCCCAAAAAAATCTATTATGTGTTTTCAGAAATTAATTTTTACTATATATTATAAAGTCAATCTTTAAAAGCAACTTTTTGTGAGTTAATGCACATTTTTAATAAAGTTTTTTTTTTAATTATTTTTTATTTAACCAGTTCACTGCATTTGATGTGTATATACATCAAACAAATTTTTATTTTGATTTGGCTGACATGTATACAAATCATGTAAAATAAAAAATTACAATTCAATATAAAAACTCAAAATTTCAGTTAGATGCAATATAAATATTATTTACTGTTGTGTTTTCTTTATAATATCAGTAAGCTTGTTTAAATTAAAAAAACCATAAGGCTAAATTCTTTGGTGTAGAAGTTATTCCTCATGCAATGTATTACTTTTTACAAAATTGATCATTTTGCATTGGATAATCCTCATACTTTACTTGTATATTAGGAATTATTTGTAAATTAGATTGCAATAAAATCCACATACTATGAAGGCCCTTAAGATTTTTTGATTTATCTGAACAATATAATTCTTATAGGGTCTTTTTACTTTTTTAATTATTCAGACCTTAATGTTGGTTAACCATATATAGCTACAAAATTGAAATATCTCTGTGAAAAACATTTCCCCAACTTTATACCAACTGTACCATCAATATATTTACTTTTGTTTCATTGCTATTTTTTGTATTGCATGTATACATATCATCACTTGATTTTGATTATGCATCTCTTGATCTATTGAAAATAAATTTTGCAATGAACTGGTTAAATAACTTTGTGCTTATATCAAACATCATTACAAAAACAAATAGACAAATTTCTTTCTAATTGTTTTTTGTTTTAAAGGCAATAATTGGTGAACATTCTTTCTGCATACTTTTATCTGAGTGTGAATGTGAGATTCTTTTAATGTGTGGGTTTTATTACTTTTTTAAAAGGAAAAAAAAACATTTTAGTACTTTAAAAAGAAAAAGAAAACCTCTATAAATTTTTTTATTTTACCATTTTATAAAAAACTAGAATACAGAAAACATCGAAATATATTAATTTTAAAAACAACAACCAAAAATCAGCTTGCTTAAAATACTTTTAACCTTCTGTTGTTTTTATGTCCACAGGGCTCCTAACCCTCAGAAGCTTTTACAGCAAGTTTTGATGCTAAAAACTGACCAACAGCTACATATATTCCAGTCTTTGAAAGATCACCTTCTATCCAAGGGTGAATTGCAGTGATATACTGCAGTTATCAATGTGATTCTTACCCAACAAGTTTAAGTAATCTATATAATTCATTTTGTCCACTCTCTTGTTATAAATAAGTAGCATGTGATGTGCCAATTTCTTAGTTATTTAGAATTGCCAGGCAATAATGTGTTTATTCGTTAGTGTCAATGAAAAAAATAAGTTCAAGAGTAGCTGAACTCTTTTTTTAAACAATTTTCTAAGTATTTCTGCCTTTGTAGTCAGTGTACTTTTTCTGTATTTTCAATGCTTTGCTTATACAGGATTACACTCTATTGAAATTTTCATAGTCTAAACTAAAAATGTTTTTAAAAAAACTGCTTATCTTTTAATTAAATGTTAAATTTTAATAATATAAGAATTGCAATATTTATTCTATTGATATATGCAATTGTAGTTATTCCAATATTAAATATTTTTCGGCAAATTAAAAAAAAAAGGACTTCCTTGAAATGTAAAACCTTTTTCCTTTTTTTTATTTTATTGTCATTTATTTTTATGTATTTAACTCTTTTTTTTCCAAAATGAAAATAATGGTAACTTTTAAAGATGTGATTTAAATAAGAAACATAACAAAAATAAAATTTTAAAAAAATTAGATATTTGAATTAAAATACTTGATATGTATAATTGACAAAGATGATTTTGTAAAACATCTGCCATTTGTTATGGTAATGTTTAAAGCCATATAGTGAGTTAATTTGTATGAAAAGCTCATTTTTATATTGGTTTTGGCTTTGATCAAAATATGTAGTTTTTATTGTACAGAAAGTTTAAAGTGTGTATTTATGTAATGTAATTTATGTTGTATATTATATTGAGATATATTTATCTATTTGTATTTTATATGTTTTTAAACTTAGTCATCAAATTGTGTTTCATATTCATAAGATGTATTTTCTTTTCTCCAGATTCATTCAAACAATCTTTTAATTAAGCTAAAAGCATAAAAATGTGCAAGTTAAAAACCTTAAATGAAATTTCAGATGTCAAATAACAGTTGTTTATATTATTCTTTTGCATTTTCATTAAATATCAGACAGGCCATTATAAACTAATTTACTGGGCTAATTTTATTACTCATTCAAATGGCTCTAAGATATGTAATTTCAGATATTCATTAAATTAAATATTTATGTTTATTTTGTGTATTCCTTTTATCTTCTTTTTGGACTTTAACATATTTCTGAATTAAAGGAAAACTATATAATGGTGGAAATAAATTTCATTACAATGAAACTTCTTTAAAAATACCAACAGTCATACATTTAAAATGATGGATTTTGAGTATATTAAAAAAACTGCAATAAAAGTATATGCTCACTGTACAGTTTTAATTATTTAATGATACATGCTTCATTTAACCGCACAGTTTTCTTTTCTGATTATGTTTAAATTGCAGCAATCACTTAACAGTCAGTGAAATTGGCATAATAACACAAAATCAGCAGGGGAAAAAATCATGATTTGGTAAAATATAAGCAATCTCTTTAAGATTTAGTGATTCGCTTAATAAACATTTTTGAAATTCTTACTAAATTTAAATTTGTTTTAATTGCTTGCTTCCAAAAAGTGTCTGAATTATGAAACGAAGATTAAAGAAATTATGCCTGAAAATAACCAAAGTTATTGTAAACACAAAGATAAATTAGATAATTTAATTTTTTTAAAGCAAAAAAAAAAAAAGCTTGATTTTTATCCACAAAAATTAATGAATAGTATAGAACTGGATTTTTAAAATGTTTCATTGTAATTTATATTAAATATTCATATATCTTTGTAGTATTATTTCTTTGCCTTACTACTTATTTAATAATGATCTATATTGGTTCCTAAAAATCTTGCTTTTAGCTCAGATTAAGGATAAAATTTTCCAAATTCTTAAGGTTGCTTAAACTGTGTAATTTTAAAAATTATAAAGACAATATTTTACTACTTATTCTTAAATCATTTGATTAAGCAATCAAATTCATTTTTATACTATGAATTATTAAATATCTTATATTTTGTGATTGAGCTTGAATTATTTCAATGGACATTCATTTCTTGCCATTAAAGAACAAATTAAATTTCTATCATATTAATGAAATATTTCATTATTTATGGTATACATAGAGATTCCTTGTAAATTATGGAGAAGTTTTTCAATTGATCTTTTCTTATTTGTTTCTTTAACTTGAATTTCCATTTTCAGCTCAAAATTTGATTCTAATGATTATAATAATTGAAATGTATTGTATTATACTAATTTTGAAGAACAGTATTTTTTTAATAGCCAATAATTTTGGGTTAATTTGCTTATTAATAATGCCATGGAAAATTATTATGATTATTTAGCTTGTATATCTAAAAAAGAACTTAGATATTTAAAAAAATGAAAATTGACTTTACTAACAAAAATAAATATCAAAATATTTACAATTACTTTTGAGTACATTATTTGATTCTTGTGCTTTCTAATGAGAAGTGAGATAATTTAATTGTAATTGAAATATTATATGCCATTACACTTGCTTATTTGTTTTACCTCTTATTATATGTTCTTTTTTTACATGGAACATGATTCTCAGCTAGGTTGAGCATGTCTCCTGTTATCCAACTGCATGATTAAAAGTGGGCTATTACATGAAATTTGTAATGACAAAATGTTACAAATAATCATGTAATCCAAGATTTAGAAATATTTTTAAGGCTACACCTTCTTCTCATAAAAATTTTGAAGTATTTGAGGGTTATAAATGATTTTTTTTTAAATGAGGAAGACTAAAGATGATAATATAGCAGTAATAAACTTTGTTAAAATCATGCAAACATAATGCAAATTCTGCATTTTCGCTGGAAATTTTAGTATTCTAGTTAGGCACAATTCCAAATCAATATTAATAATTTTATTTCATCATTAATTTTAAATTTTTTTCTTTAGGAACCAATTGTTCTCATAATTATACAAGCTTAAAGATACTGGGGAGACAAACTAAAAATATTTACCTGGGAAAGTTAGACAATTTGAATTTGAAAGAACTTTTCTGATGCAAGGTGTCTTTTGCTTTGAGGGTCACGGTTACATTTTTTAATTTAAGCAGGGAATCATGCTAATGTTGCAAGGTATTTTGAAACTGTAATAACAAATGAAATGGCTATAATGTAAACTATATCCAATAAAACTGCAATTATTTTTTATTTTTCATGTTATTTTGAAACATATTCATGGCCAAAGAATTGCAGGTAATTTCTGATTTAATCTCTCATTAGAAATTTAAATAGGAGGAGAATTCATATATTTTGTATAATTTAGTATTTTTACTAAGAAGAAATAAGAATAATTCAATATTTCTTCTTAAAGAATAATTCATTAAATCTTAAGAATCAACAAAATGCAATACAATATTTTAAAGGCATTTTTATAATATTATTTTAATAAAGAAATTTGTAACAATTTTCTGGATTATTTTTCCATATTTAATTTGAATTGAAAAAGTGAAATGTGAAAAAAAATGCTGAAAGTCTTTTTTTAAAAAACAATATGACAAACCATTTTTTTTTAAATTATTCTTAAAGGATTTTTTAAAAATTGCACTCATTATTTAAATGAAATGATGCATTTTTTGAATTATTCTATTATGAAATATTTTAATAGAAGTAAATAATATATTGCAAAGTTTGTTCTTATACATTTAAAACTGTACTTTGTTTATTTTTTAACAAATATTTTTGTTAGAATATTCTGTATAATTTATGTTTCATATTTCAAAAAGAAGTATTGTAAATTTCAATAAAATAGTAATTTTTTTCTAATTTATAAAAAGCAATTATTATTATTATTATTCTTTAAATTCATACATTCTGGCCTTTGGGAATATATAAATATTATTATAATTATTCTGTGTAAGCTGTTCAGCTATGCTATTATAGTATTACTATTGAAGATAGTCTATGATTTTGCATAGAATATGTTAACTCTTTTTTTAAAGTATATAACTAATTATTTATTGAATTTCATCAAAATTATTTTAATTATCAATTGTTTTCATTAATTTTCCAGTGAATCTCAGTCTTATCAGCCAGCAACCAAACTCACACTTCTATACTTGTGAGGTTTGTTTTCAATATTTTTGTAAGTTTGTTTTGGAAAGTGTTTCTTTTCCATAAATATTTATTTTATTTCTTTATTGTAAATAACTGATGTACAGAAATATATTTATTTTGATTTACTAAGTTACCAAATATTTATATTAATTCAAATCTTTGAGTATGGTTTTTGTTTTGGTGTGTGAAAGAAATTAAATTATTTTTTTAAGTTATATGTACTTATTGCTTTCTTAAAATGATTTGGTTACACTGAAATTTTTCACTACATTATTCTTATTGATGCATGCTTGCTTCAGCTAAAATATATATTTTCTGTTTGCTATATAGCATAAAATATAACCAAGAATGTAAAGGGGAATTTCCACTTGTGTGAAAAATTATTTTGAATGAATTTTTGCTTTTAAGTGTATGTGAATTAATTTTGAATTCGTGTATTAGCAAATGATTCTGCCAACAGCCAGATTAGATTTTAGTTTATACAAGAAGTGTTAAGAGTTATGAAAATACTTGACCTCTGGCTAGGTTGGCATATTGTTTGATTATACTATTTGTTAAGGATTGCATAACATTCAATTTTACATGAGTTACTTGTCATTATTGATTTTTTTTAATTCACCTTCATTTAATCAAATTTAACCTTGTGTTGTCTATTAATTCATTTAAAGCCTTTACCGTAATAAATAAAAAGATATATTCTACCTTTCTTTGTAAATGTAAATCATATCAGAATTCACAGTTGTTGGCAATTCTTGTTATGTAGTTAAAAACAGTGCAGTTAGATATCTTTTAATCCTTCTTATGAGTTCTCTTTTATTTTTAATATATTTCTTAAATATTTTAATATGAATATATGTTTAAGACATCTTGAAATATATTTTGTTTTGTAAGATTTTAAATATGTCTATGTTTATTTAATAAATTTAATGCTGGTACTACGTTGTTACAGATCAAAATTTGAAACTCGCATATATTTTTGGTGAGAAAAATAAATATAGACTAAGAAAAATAAATCAAAAATGACTTTATTTCCTTTTATACTGTTTTGTTTCAGAAGTTGATTATTTTTATACTTATTACTGTAAATGTGAATGCACTTTTTTAACTTTTATTCTGTGGAGTGCAAGTTGCTCGTGATATTTATTGTCTACATTCCAATTATTTTACTTGGTATGTTTTATGCAGCTTTTTTACTCCCTCCCCTTGAAAGGTGCTGTTGAAAGCTATTTTTGTGGATTTTCTTTTTTCTGCTTTTTAACTCTTTTATATGAAATTGCAAATTATTTTTATTTGCAACTTTTTTTCATTTAAATATGTCTTTTATTGTTTACTGGTATTTCATTTTCATTATTATATTACATGTTTAGGATGCAATTGATAATTTATCAGTTTACTTAATGTTAGATAATTCTATATGTTACAAAATATGGAACTCTTGTATGTTTATATATATATATATATATATATATATATA
>JAPMOR010062595.1:379131-491696 GCA_026543865.1 Argiope aurantia | reverse complement strand
TATATTTCAAACATTGAAAAATTTAACTTCTATTGTGAAATTTTATTAATTATAAACTATTTAATAATTCTAGGTAGTCTTTTTTTTGTATTCAAACATATACATTCAAATCAATGTTAAATCAACTATTATTTGCAAAAGTAAATACTTTGTGGAAATTCTTAGTTTAAAAAATTTAGTTTTCTCTTGGAGCAATTAAAGAAATTATGAATATGAATTTGAAAAACGTTTGTGTGAAAACATAATATTAACTTAGCAACTTAATTTATTTTTCTTAACTATTCTTTTCAGTGTGTTTTTTAAAATCAGCAAAAGATTATTTTATGCCCTCTGCCTTAAATCTATAGAATGTTTTGCTTTATTATAAGAAATTTCAATTTTATTTATGAAAGTACTGAATTTAATTGAACGTACATGAAAATGAAGTTGAATTATTATTATTTTTTAATTCTTTTCATATTACTAATTATTTCTAATTCTGATATATTACAGAAAGTTAAAATTTTAAAAAGTTGGACAATAATAAAATTAATCCTTAAATCTCTCCCCCCCCCCATTTAAATGGTAGCATAGAAAATGAAATGCAAAGTAATTTATTGTTGATTTTATTTTTCCAGTGAATTTTAAAAATGTGTTCCAATTTATTAATTATCATTATTCTTTTCTTTAATTTTTAAACTTACTTAAATAAGAGTAAGAATATTTCTTAGTTTGTCAATTCATATTACATTAAACTATATTTTTAAGTATATTTTTTTATTTATATTTTAATTTTTTTCATATTCATTCACTACAATTTCAATTAGTATATCTAAAGTATATTTGCTGGACAAATTTTAGAAGTCAAGACATATAGACAATGTTAAGATAATATATATAAAATTAATTAACCATAAAAATTATATTGAATGTTCTTATTTGTGATAATTGTAGATATTAATGTTTATTATTGAGAATGTTTATATTGCACGTTTTTGTAGCATTTGCTTGTTTCAGGCATTAGTGTCTGTGTATTTCATGTTGTCATGATTGTATCTCTTAGGGATATGTTTACTTGTATTTGTTTAGATGATATCTTGTGTTTTTTGATGATCTTGATTAAATGTTGGAGCAAAAGAAGTTGTGAAAAGCTCTAAAAATGATTAAAGTCACTTGAAATGAGTTTCTATATAATAAATTTATGTGTATGTTTTTAGATATTCTTTCTCCATGTAATTCACAAAAACAAAACTGTTTACTAAAGGCCTGTACTTATATACATATATATTTAGCATGCTAAAGTCACTAGTCGTTCCTCTTAATGTTGTGATTTAGGATTATGAATTTGTTAAGTGTTTTGCTGTTTGGTGGTAATGTGTTCAAGAAATAAAAAAAATTGTTGCCTTTCCAAATTTTATTTTCATTTTTTTTATGTTTCAAGTGATTAAAAATGTCTAAAAGTTTATTGGGAGACATTTAATTTTTACTTTGTTAAAGTGATTTTTTTAACCAATTTTAACAACAACCAAAAATTGAAGATATCTACAATTTTTAGTGCAAAATAAAATGAGTTTTAATATCAGAATATGAATCTTTTTTTCCCCTCATTTAAAAGTAAAAAATTCTTACTATGTTTTTGATTAAAATGTTAAAAAAATATTGTATAATGGATGAATAAAATCTTAGATAATATGATCCATATGTTCCAATTGCAGCACTTGCACGATTCAATGCAACTATTTTTGATGACCACTGTTTGCCCACTTTTTTAATTAATTTAGTCTTATCAATCAGATTTGATGAACTACTACAAAGAAAAGCCTATTTTAAATTACACTTGCACAATAAAAATGGAGCTGTTTGATTGGTTTTCATGCCTTTTAAGTGGTGAAATTAACTGGCGAAAGCGGCCTAATTGTTGATACTGGAGACTGTATCAAAGTTTTATTTTGCATCATCTCTCAAAAAGGTGAATGGTGAGAAGCAAACAACTAGTGATTGAATACCAGGAGGTGATATAAAAATTAATGAAATCAGGATAGTGAAATGGAAATATACAGTGGAAAATTCTTTATTTCTTTTTGCCTCCATCACCTTCCAGTTTTGATATTTCTATCAAAACTGGGAAGTGAGGAGATATATCTACAAACCTTAAGCTTCCACATAAAAAAAAAAAAAAAAAACTGATGAAATTGGACAAATCTGAGGGGTTGGGAATTGCATTCCTAATTTATTTTAAATTTATCACTGTGACAGAAAGAGGTAAGTTGAATACGCTGGAGAAAAGCTGTGGGTGGGTAGGTGATCATTGATGACATATCTTGGGAGCTATGAGAATAAAAATTAGTAAAATATGTGCAATGACTGTGTTGATTAACTCTATTGAATTTATTTCTCCTTAGAGAATAGTGCTCAGTAAAATAGTGTGTTTGAGATTTCTCAGAAACAGAGAAGGTGGTGACAACCATTGAGGGCATATCCCGAGATCATGAGATTTCGTAAAAAACCAAAAGTGGTGAAATCAGACAGGTGGGTAGGGTTGAATAGGATTTTTGTTTTCCTTTATTTTTTATTAGTATTTCTTTGTAAGAACAAGTCGATTTTTTAAGCATAAATATTCACTTGAATCAAGACAATATTTGAAAAAATAATTTTAATCAAAAATTGAAGCAACTGTGATAATTCAGCATAAAAATCTTTTCTAAATGGATTATAAAAAAAGTTATATTTTTTAATTGTTCGCTTTTTTTCTAGAATAGATTTTATTAACTTTGGCTTTTCTTCTGAAAATATCTTATTGCTGTTCTAAATATTAATAGATATAAAGTGATTTACTCTAAGCGCTTCTGAAGCTTTTACTTCCTACATCTTTATTTGATCAAAAAGAAAAATTATATGGTGTCATTTTAGTTTGAAATACTTTCAGAACTCCAAGAAGAGGACAAGATATATAAATGAAAAATTATATAACTTTTTGAGAAATAAAACAAGTCACACTTCCGTTTAAGTAAATTGTATTGAAAAATCGTAAGATAGCTTTGTGAATTTTTTTTTAATCGTTAATATCGCTACACCAGGCCAAAAAATTTTACCTATATTTTTAAAATTCTGCCATTTTGTTGCATTTCCCTTCTCCCAGTAAAAATACGTTGTTGAAGCTCTAATTGTGTAAAAAATTTGTGGGTTGAATCTCCTCCTTCTGAGTTAAGAAGACGAGTTAATTTTAGTCATTTATATGATATCATTGTTGAAACATTATTGAAGCATTTCTTGTTTCGAAGTACTAAGTTTTGTAAGAATTGAGAGGGGGGGGGGATAGTAAATAAATAATCAGACAATTTGGCCGTCACATTTCAAAATAAAAAATACGATTTATCTGGCAAGGAAAATTACTTTGCGTCTAAAGGAAGAAATGTAATTTGTATTTTTATTTGTGTGCGTGCGCGCGCGTGGATATTGCATGCAAGACAATTCGTGCATTTATCTCTGAAATCTCTCATTATTAGTTTGGAATGTATTATGTATCAACTGTGAGAAAGAAGTCAGTTTAAGAAAAAATGTATGCAGTAATTAAATATGTAAAAGACCGCAGGCTTTGGAAGTTTTTTTATAATATTTAATTGGAAACACTTGAATCAATCTAGTACATCCAAGACATTTTAAATCCACTAACTGAAAAATCGTTGAAAGATTTGTATAAAAATATTTTAATAAATAGTGATGAAAAGAATGAGTAAACATTTTAAGTGGTTCTTTATTAGGAAACAAGTTGTTTCCAATAGTGAAATTGTATGTATAGACATGGATGCCAGGCGATCGGGAGCTACAATAGATAAATAAATCCTTATTCTCAAAACTAATAAAATTTAAAATATTAATCTAAAATAAATCATTAACATGTTGGGGAAAAAGTGGGAGGGGGGCTAAAATGTGAGACTAAATTGCCCATCATGTAAAAAGAGGGGCCTCGTAATGTCTCAATCTGCACCTGACTGTACTTCAGGCAGTATTTGCCTTCACTTCTTGCATTGCCAGTAGAAAAGTGCCCCTTCCCTCTCCTCTTATTTTTGACAATCCATTAAATGTGGCATTCTCTCCATTGACTGTTTCTAATCTTCCGCGTTTCGGGCCGTAAATAAATAAGACATTCATTCACATATTGCCGTATAAAAAGTGGATGGTGGAATAATGCTTTCTCGTATGGAAAAAGAAAATCTTCGAGATTTGGACGCACTTCTGCGCTTAAGACTAGCTTGAGTTCGAAAAATATATCTTTGGACTTACGCCTGTGCGCACATTAACTGCTCAAATAAATTTTATAGCGCTCATGAACTACAAGCGTCAGGAAATTTAATTTATGTTGTTTTCGTCGAATTTGCAGATATCTATCGAATGTTTGATGAAATCTATCAATGAGAAGTGTGTCTATTTGTCACACCCTATCCGATTCAAAAATGCAAATAACAAAAGGAGTGAAATTGAACATAGAGATTTATTTTTCAAATCATAGGTCTAGTAAATAGGGATTTATCTGTAAAAGATTTGACTGTATATTACTCTGTATTTTGCCAAATATATGATCACAATAAATCGAAGTGCGGCACCTAAATATTATGAGAATTTGTGTGTGTGTGTGTGCATCGTAGATCCGCATATAATTTTGCATCCAATCGCTGAAACAAAAGATTCCCCCGCCCTCGCATTCTCTCATTGCGCTATAAAGTATTAAAGGGCCATATTATATTAGTAAACTTAGCAATGACAATTGTATCCAACCTCACTGATTTTGCATTTCTGCTTGCTGAAAGTAGCATTGAAATTTTTCTTCAGTTCTCACACATCGTTTTGTATTAGACAAGAATTTGTCATACTTCTACTCTTGATCTTGTTCTCTGCTCATTTTTATCTCACTATATTTGCTTATTTTTGTATTTATTTAAATTTATTTTTCATATAAATATATTTTCTTACTTTAATTAAAATTATTTACTTCTATTAGATTTATCATTTTTCAACATTATCTATAATATCTTCTGCTTCTTATGTATTTTTATTTCTTACTTTGTTTGTCTACATATTTATTTTATTTCTTATTTCATTTCTTCTTTTTGATCCATGGAAGGGCAGGTTTCCTTAATTGAATCTATTTCATTAGAAAGCGAAAAAATGGAAGGTGGACATTACTCTTAGTTTGAACTTTTATTATCTTTTTCTCTAAACATATTTAGGCTCACTGTAATTTCATGCGTAAAAAGCCATGGATTCTCCTTACCATAAACATAAAATCTTCTACAAGTGCACCTTGAGAGTGGCAAAGCAAGGACAAGCAACTCCCATGCTTTGCCATTTCTCATCCAGTTCGTCATAGGAAAAAGAGAAAAAAACAATAATCTGGTTTTTGTAAATAATCGCTTGAATGGCAGTCATTTCGGGTGAATGCTTTGAAACTACATGGAAAATGCATAAAACGATACAAGATATCGGATGATTTGCCTTTTGACGAATGCTACGTATATTCTGTGTACAGTGCGGATTTCCACCACCTCCTCCTGTCATTCAACAGCTATTTTTCTTTTTGTAGCACAATCGTCAAAAAAGCTTTCCGCCAAATCATGATAGAGTAGATATAAATTACATTGATTTTAAAAAACAAAAAAAAAAAAATTTATTTTTTTGGTTGGGAGGGGGGGGGGTTGTGTCCTTGTCTTTGTGAGCACGATTGGCTAAACGAACTAAACAAATAAGATTTGGTAAACTATCTTTATACAAGTTGGTTATAATAAAGCGACCCTATTCAGACGCCTCTAGAACCCGTTCACCCTATTGTATTTTGATGAAATTTGGTATATGCGTTATATGAACCGTGGGAAAAAGATTTCTGCAAGGAAAAAATAGTTCAAATTTTGACCATCAAAGGGCATTTTTTGAAATTTTTTTATGCAAATTAGTCAAACCCATAAAGAGAGTTGCAATCAGAGTCCGAAAATCATTCTGCGTGCCTTTGTCACTGTTAATCTAGCCCTTACGGAAGAAAAATCGAACTTTACTAGCAAAACTGTTTTCTCAAAACAGCAGCAATATCTTAGCTGCATTGCGTGAATATCGTCGTTTACAGGAATTACTAAAAGGGCCCATGTCGAAGAAGAGTTTGAGGAAGAGGATTATGAAATTTGAAGAGACTAGACTTGGGTGTGCTGCCAAGAAGAGGGCGGGAAGGAGTTGCGAATGAAATGTCGGAAGTCACTACTGCTGTGGTTAAAAAATCCTACAGTTCCAGTTATTCTTCAGATAGTGTTCGATCGGTACCGGTTGAGTTGGCGATTTCGCGATTGACAGAGCGAAAATTCTAAATGTACCGTTTTAAAATGGTATCCGTATAAGATACACATAGTGTATATGCTGCAACCTCAAGACTAACAAAGACGTTATGAATTTGCTTGTCGATTTTTGGGAAGAATGGAAGTTGATTACGCGGGCCTTGGCAAATTCTATGGTCAGATAAGACGCACTTTTCTTCGGATGGAGCTATGAATAATCAAAATTGCTGCATATGGGGTGCTTCACCTCATAATGTCCTACACCAACAATCACTGCATTATGATTACGTGACTGCATGGTGTGGATTTGCTGCTGATTTTATCCTCGAACCGTTTTCTTTGAAACTCGCACTCCTCAGGGTCTTAAAACGTGCTCTGTCACGAGTGCACAGTACAGTGAACTTCTTCGACAGCAGGTCATTCCTGCTTATGCAATGTTTTCAGACCATTGTCTTCATGCAAGATGGAGCAACACCCCACGTTGAACGCCAAGTCAAAAAAAAAAAAAAAAAAAAAAAAAACTGCTTCGTGTCAACTTTGGCGTGAATCGTATAATATCCGGGCCTTTTCCGAATGCTGGCCTCCTCGTTTATCCAACTTAAATCCCTGTGATTTCTGGTTGAGGAGATTCCTTAAAAACTGTGTTTATGAAGAAGGAAGGATTTTACCTGAGTTGAAGAAATCCAGAATTACACGCCATGTTGCTGAAATCTCTCGAGAGTTTCTTCGCGCTAACATTGAACACGCTATAATGCGCTTTCAACACGTCATTGGTATCAATGAAGCACAGGTTTAGCACATTATATAATTCAATAAATTTTAATGATTCTGACAAATTTTTTGGGGCTTCACAATTCCCCCTAGTGGTAAAAATTTGAACTATTTTTTATTGCAGAAATCTTTTCCCCAATGGTCCATGTAACATATATACCAAGTTTCATCAACGAGTTCTAGAGGAGTCTGGATAGGGTCATTTTAATTATAACCACCTGTACTAAATTGTTCGCCTCTGACACATTTGAATTGAATTTCGTGCGAGTGCGAACGTTATTAATTCAAAAACGAACTGAGCTAGTCGATCATTCAATCCGTCAGTTGTAGGTCCACCCATCTATCCATGAGTATCTGAACGCAGTGAGCGAAACGCAACACAGTGAATTTTAGTACCTGTTTATTACAGATTTCTATCTAATTATACACTCAATCCTTCAACGACTAGACTTTCTCTTTGTGTCCGAAGGAATAAACCTGAACGAATGAAATTTAGTATGCAGTCTTTACACTGAAACTGCAGATTTATATCCAATCAATTGTTGGCGCGTCCAAAGTGCATATTGATTCTTTTCGCCACAATACGAAGCTAAAAGCCAGATTGTGGCAGTATACAAGAAAGGTAGAGGAATGACAAATTAGTTCGAACGCGCATTTTGATTCTTTTTTTGAGGGGGAGGGGGACTTGTTTTTTATCTATAAGATTAAAATGAGCTGAAAATGTTCGTTGAGGATCCACAAAAGTGTGTTGCTTTTATAAAATCTTGGAAAGAGACTGCGCATTGTTTACATAGCGGGATGAAGCTTTCTTTCTTCCTCGCTCAAATTGTTTATTTGAAGGTTTCAAAATAACCCCTTTTACTGCCAGGATCATTAGTACAAAGAAAAACAAATTATAATCCGTAAATTTTCTCAAAAAATTAGATTTACATCAGAAAATTCAATTAATTCTCGTATTTTTTCATGGATTCTTAGTCGTCATAATTTCTTGGAAAAAACGGAAGATTGGAAAGAAATAATTGTTACAGTTAAGAAATAATTGTGCATTTATATTATAGTTTAAAAGATAAATATGAAGAAAGAGTGAAAAATTAATAACCTACTACCATCACCATTTACATTTTTTTAAATACAATAAAAATTAAAGGCTGAAAATGAAGTAAAAAAAATTATACCCCTAGTCACACTCCCTCTTTTACGCAATTTTTAAATTGTTCCATGGAACAATATTGGATTTCAAATGTTTTCAGACTGCAATTTGGCCCGGTTTCACCTTTTAGTGAGGTAAAATTCACAGGGAGGAAACTAAAATAGTAGAATTTGAAAATTGCTCAGTTTAAATGAAATAAGCTTTAAATATATTAAATGAAATTTCAAAACATTTTAATTTAGCGTACGATTCTCTCTCAGTAATTTGGTTAACTGTTTGTGTTGGTGGAATTCGTGAGAGTTTTCTAAACTTCATTGGTTTAATTTTCAGTGACACATGTAAAAGCGAATTCAACAATCTGGTTGAAAGTTAAACAGCAAATGGCTCTAAGTAGTATCGACGAGATGTTGTCCGATTTTCTGGACAATACGCAGAACCAGAGGCAATTTTTTTTTTATTAAATTTATTTACATCATTATAAAATTTGCTTTTTCTTTTTAAAATGTTTTTTGGTATAGTAAAGGAAACTGGTGCTTATTTATTAACTGAATGACATTGGTGAAAGATCTATTAACCTAAGAGATTTTAAATACTACCTTACAGAGGTTATTAGCGAACGAACGTTTACAATTAATCGCCAGCATTCGATTATATACAGGTATTAGAAAATCGAATATGTATTTTGGACGCCTTTTTTTTCGGCCTATACAACCCAAAATTTGACACAGAAGCACAATTTTAATCACAACATACAGCAAGTTTTTTTTCTTTAACTATTATAACATCTATAGCATGCAAAAGTATAAATCGACAACTGCTTGTTGTATTTCATTCCAAATCTGATATAGATCTGCATTTTAGATGAACCAATGTATGCATTTAGAACCAGTGTATGAAATTTTATCTGTCTAGTTCTTTAAGTTTTTTTTTCTCGTATTCATCATGTCCATCTGTATTCGAACAGCCAAGTAGTGTAACTTCATCTGAATAGATTTCCTTCAAAATTTGATAGAAAATCTGCAAATTTAGTACAAACCCAAAGTCAGAGTGTCTTTGAATTATAGTGTTCACAGATAAGATGCTGGACAAACATAATTCCAAAAACATGTATTTGGATTCGGGCAAATCTGAAACGTGGCGATTATTTGTGATTATTACAATCTAGAAAATCTTAATTTTTTCCCCTAAGCAAATGTGTTTATTCTTTGCTCTGAATAAGTGTTTTATAATGCATTTTTTAATTTATTTATTTATCTTAATTAGAGTTTCTAATGCATTATCCAATTTTGAATATTTTGAATACATTTCCTAATTGTAACAAAATGATGCACTCTCTCTCTTCTGCGCTAAAATGAGTTCAAAGTAAGAAATTTTGAAGAAGCTTCAGCAGAAGCAGTAAATTATGCCTTCAACATCCTGCATACTGATTTATAAGAAAGAGTCGTGAAAAAGCACCGAGTCATTAAATTCATTGAAGTCGCTGGTTGATGTGGGAGGTGCCAATGTAGGTATCGTTCTAGCTTTATAAGTTTCAAAATGAGACAAATCTAAACCATTTGTTGATTGATTCTAATCAAAATATATTGTACGTCAGGATTCAAAATAATAATAAAATGGGACAATTCCAAAGCTTACATATTGAATAGTTTATATTAGTTACAGATCTGTCATTTTGGTGGAAAGGCATTTTTTGAAGAAATGTGCTCAGAAAGATTTGGGCTCATTTTAACAAGGACAAGGACCTACTGAATGATTTACCGGTTCCCTCACTGCTTAGTTACACGTACGTGAACATATTGCAAAACCTTTCAGAGTACAAAAAATCAAAAACATCAAAGATATTTCGAGGCCGAATTATTATTATTTGACGACCACATCATTTCCTCATTGTTCACAAATTTTTAAAGAATTAATGTATTATTTTTAAAATCTGATGGAAGTTAAAAAATGTTTTTTCTTTCTTTCTTAATTATGTCCTTTAAATAATCTTTCTTGGTATGTATATTATCCTTGAGAATTACATTGCTCAAACACAGGAGGAGGTGTTTGTCGCCAAATTTGCCTTTTAATATCTCAGTCTGTTTTACAGATAGAACCATAAAAGTCTGTATTCTTAAAAATGTGTGAAAGAAAAATATTTTACTCACAAACATTTTTCTTTGTAGTGATCCTAAAGAAATATAGTTTTTTTGTAATTTTCTTTCTACCATATCCTTTTACAGAAGCCAAGAATCTTGATGCATTTTGGCACCTTATTTGATGAAATTTTGCAATTCGAAGCACATATCTAATTGTAGAAATTAAGGAAATAAACGCCCATTCCAATTTTTTGACACCCTTTCATATGTAATAACTTAAAAATGCCGTAAGTTAGATTGATTAAATGTTTCGTATGATTTTATGATCAGAGTTATAATCGTGTATCAAATTTTGGTCCGCACCTCACTGTCGGTCAGCCGATTCGCGTACACGTGAACAAAATAATATGATTTTTTAATTCAAACACTTTTGTTATGTGGTTGCAAAAATTGTTGATCTGTATCAAAGTGCGCTACCCGAAGGCGAAACCTCTTGCTACGCCGAAGGCAAGACAAACGAAATGTGTGCTAAGTTATAAACCATGCGTGATTTTATAAATTGAATCACGTAAAGTCAACCGTCATCAAACAAATAATTGGTGAGTGTAGTAGTGATTAAGGAAGCTTGTCTTAAAGGCTTTTGGTAATAGGAGATCACAGTCAGAGTGCAGACAATTTTAAGGAAACAGCTTCAAACGAATTTACTCTGAGACTGGCCGTCTTTCAAAGTAAAGGTCAGTTCGTAATAAGGTAAGTTTTCCATCAAGACGTCTCGTCTCGTGGGATTCATCGATACTCGTGGCCATTCTGTGATGTGCAACCTCTTCAGACAGTAACAGTAAATGGATTGTCGATGGATCCGTTTGAAACTTTACTAAATCGTCTTTACATTTCACCAGAATTTCAAGTCTCCCTCCTCTGTACTTCACTATAAACTTTATTTGATCAAAGTTTAAACTGAATTCATAGATTACATCTAATCAGTTAAATGTCAGAGACATTGGGTATTAACATATTAATGGAAAACAAAATGAAAATACTCATACAACTGGCTAGCGATAGTTTTAAAGTGCCAAAAATTAGAGTTATATAGAATTGAATGCATGATAATGTGACTACTAAACATAAATGTTATAACATTCATGTTATTTGCCATCACGATAAAAATGAAGATCCGCCAGTGAATGAGAACCAAGTCATTAACTGTTGAGATTCTTTTTTCTTTATTAATTTGAATGTCCAGATGTTCCTTATGCATTCTAGCAGAATATGGGCATACGTCAAATGCCATGTACCATTTTAACTGTCGAAGACGAAAAATGTAAAGAAATCAGACGTTAGATATTTTATAATTTGACTGTGATTTCACGTAAACTCCTTTCATTTTAATAAGCAAATGCCGACTCAATTACCTCGCAAGCATTCCTTTCTTAGTAAACTCTCAAGTATAATATGTAAGATCTTAGTAATAAAATAAAAAATATGTCGGAAGCATGAAGTCGAGACTAATAAATGATATGGATTAGAAAGGGGGAGAAATAAGATGTATAAAAACATGTTTTTATGACTAGGCTTTTATTATTCTTTGAAGTAAAGTTCTTTTATTTTAGTTATTTTCTATTTTTTTTTTTAAATCATTAATATGTTTTAGAAGCATTTTGGAATTTTCAAATAATTATTCCGAAAATTTACTATAAGAGGGCACCAAAATGTGATTAAATCATTCAATTAACTAATAAATAAATCATGAAAATACTAAAATAGTATATTACAGAAACGCACAAATAGTCAAAATTTTATAGCTCCTCGGAGAGTTCCTGAAAAATCGATTATAAAATCCACCAAATGTGATCACGTTTATTGTTATTATTCACTTAGTATTATCAAAATCCTCTCGAACTGACGTATTCAAAAGTATTCGTGTTGTGTGATCATTACGTTTTTTAATGTTATCAGATTTGAGATAGAGAACTAACCGATCATTCATTTTCAACCAGTGTTAACGATTGATATTCATTTGTAAGGAAACATCTCAAATCATTTCTCTCGTGGACTGGACGTTCTTCTATCTGGACTAGAGCCATCTGAATGAGTTTAAATGGACAAGTAAACTACTAGGTCTTGCTTGAAATCTGTTTAACAGCCGCTAACCGTTGTTGCCTACGATTGGATTATGAAAGGAAAATAATTTTAAAAAAATGATTTGAGTGTTAAAGATCAAACTGAAATTAATAACTGGTTATGAAAATTTACCAATAAATGAAGAATCGTCATCATGCCGAACAATCGAAAATTTTGGAGAATTGTGGTGAACTTCAAGCAATAAACGCTTATGATTTCGATAGAGATGAATGTGTTGAAGAAACCATCCAACGAACACTGAAATGAAAGGACCGTTTGGTAATTTGAAACCCGCGTGTAGCATTATTCAACAAATTAAATAAAAACAGAATATGGATATTACATGATGCGTCATAAATTCGTGCAAACCTTAAAAATTCGTAATGAAAGAAATAACGATTTGGAAAATTTTCGATTCGCGCGAATATGACCAGAGGAAGATTGCATTTTTTTTTCTATATAAAAGAAGATTCCCAAAGTAACAGTAAGAAAGTGCTCACACGTCATACTGTTCGTCATTTGTTTCATTGTTTGCTTGTTCTGCATAAATCAGGCAAAGCGAACAAACAATGAGACAGATTACAATAGCATGACGCTGTGCATTTATTTTAAGGTAAAATTTGTTAAATATAAAACCACAAAGCATTAGGAAAGTGAGACGCGTCACTACGCTTATTTCAGTTGAGTCGGCATACCTTTAAATTCACATTATATCTTTAAAGGCTAATTTTTTAAATTTTATATTTCGAGAGAATGCTCTAACAAACAAAAATCTCATAAATCTAGATCTAATGTCTATTTTTTTTTGTTCAAATTTCTTTTAGTTTTTTTACCACATGCTCTATAGTTAATAATAATATAGTTAATATAATAATACTTTTCATATAGCTTTAGAAGCACTCTTTATTTTCTAGAAAATAAACAATTCTTATTATTTAGAAATGTTCAATAGTTGTTTTAATGCTTCACTATGAGAAAAAAATTAAATTTCGTAATATTTATTAGCCGAACTTCATTATTTAAAACCTGTGTAGAGATACGGCTTATTTTTATTTTTTCGTATACGAAAGTGTAGAAGAAGGATTGTAAATGTCAAAAAATTCGAACTTTTTGAATGAGTTGAACGAATTTGGATGAATTTACATGCTTCGAATCTTCCCGAAAAAGGCATTATGTCTGCCAGTCTGTGAACACCATAAATCAACAACACTTTCAGCTAGATAGATGAAATTTTGTATGTTACTTTTACATCCTATTTATAGTTTCCTATCAAATTTTGAACGAATTCACAGGGAATCTGTCTATTTAGTTGTTCGAGTAGAAGTGAACTCAATAAATACAGAACACAAAGAGTTTGGTACACAGGTTTATCATCTAAACTATAGATACGTATCAAAACAAAACTTTTGAACCAAATCCGTCTTATGGCTAACCGTCTGCACTTTCATATGCATGTAAACGCATTAACTCATAAGCGCAATTATTTAATTCCATGAAATTCAGTATGTTATCTTGTGACTACAATGCAATTTTATGTCAAATTTTGGTGTCAATCGATCAACAAAAAAGCGTCAAGAATACATATTCTCTCGGCAGATCCAGTCAAAATGCTATATTTCGTAATTATCGTTCGCAATTGCCATGCAAGTCATTCGCGGTCTTGCTGAAAGCCCCGCAATTTTATGCAGAGAAAAAGACCTTCATTGGAGGGTATGCGAGAAATTATGGAAATAAAATTTCCACTAGTTTAGTTCAGAAACATTTCCGAATCTATCAAATAAATATTGAGCATATCATTTAGTGAACTTGCCAAGTAGAAGGTTTTTGTTTACCATCTTTTTTTGGGGGAAAAAAAGCATTTTTAATCCAATTTTTTTAAAAAATATTTGTCATTTAACTGGTACATTTTTGATTTCATAAATGGCTTTTAATTCATTTTTCAAAAATATAATTTTTACTGAATTTTTCAAAAAATTCATCCCGAACATAGTTTACATAAATTAATTTTTAAAAATAATTTTTTATATAAATTATAAATTGTCCTGAGGTTAGTAAATTTTTTTCTTTTATCTTGATGTAATTAAAATATAGTTGACTTTATTCAGTGCAACAGACCGTACGGTTCATCAATCGTTTATTTTATTTGCGTGACTTGTCAAATCACGCAAAGATTTCATTAAGCGGTAGCTATTGTAAATCATTTTTCTTAATTTTTCCGATCCTACTGGGACCTATATATCGATATATTGGGCATATTTATTATTGATTAATAGTAAACATTTATTTTTATTCTCCAATTTTCTCAAATTCTGATGGAAATACCGCAGTCACGTTTGATCCACTCAATGTATCTTGTCGGAGTTTTTTTTAAATTAATGATTAGTTTTTCTCTTACAATTTTTTAAAAAATAAAAAATATTTATTATTACATGAGTTTTCTTATTTTGCTTAAACACTCATTTTTTACTTCTTTAGCATAAGATAGAAAGAAAAGCTTATTTTGTTCTGTAAGACTATGATTTTATTTTAATCTTTGTTTCCAACTTCTGGTCCAGACTAAAAAGCACGATAAACAATTTTAAAAAAACGGGCAATAAAAATGAAGTTTACCGTATTCCACGAACTTAGATGGGAAATTTTAACCGGTTTAAATGAAAAGAATAGAAAATAATTGTGTTTTACACGAGGAACAGTTTCCATCTTGATGTAATTAACTCAACGTTTCTTGAGCGTTCACAGCAACTTTTAACTATTACGCATACGCAAATAAAGTTTAGGGTTGAAAAAATGCATCAGCTGATACAGCATTGGGAAATTCGATTATTTTCATTTGCAAAGGCAGGAACAAAAAAAATAGCATATTTAATTCAATGACCTGAAATTCATGCTGTATTATTTTATTCTTAAACTTCAGTTTGGTTCGGTTAATTATAGATTTCAAAAAGGAAACGAAGAATTTAGAATGAAACTCTTTGGCTTTTATGTATTGCAATTTGTTTCCCATATTTTTTTTAATTCCTTCGAAAATAATTTATTTGAATAGAGCCGTACAAGTTTTATCCGTCGATGTGTTGTTGACCTTCTCCGTCCAATCCGAGGTGGGACTCCAATATCCTGAAGGATCTGACCCGCAATACTTTTTTAAAGCCGCTTTAGAATTCAATCGCTCAAATTTTGTTCTTTGCAAATCCTGGTTTACCTGATTCATTGACCCAACTGGTTGGGCTTCTAGAGACTTTTAACCCAGGTTATATGCTGATCATTTCAATTTAGTTGTTTCAACTGCTCCTTTGCAAAAACGAATGCTTAGGTTAAAGTTAACCTTAGGTTCGCAGAACTCATCAATCTGACAAATACCAAACTTGAGTCACTAAAATCATTAACATTTTTTTCTTCCAGCTTCAGCTTGCTTTTATCGATAGAATAATATAAATATATACTCAAATCTGTTTCCCTTTCATTTCCGTCATTTCAAAAGTGTATGCATACATTTCTCCAAATACCTTCGATTTGACGAGTTGAACCGACTACATTCGGGAAATTATTTGGCCGCTGACAAGTATTACACGAAACAGTATGAACTAAATTTTAAAAAGGTAACTCAATGGATCTATAACAATTCATTCAATTTTGCAATCACATTATTAATTCAAAATCAAAAGATTGTGTTTCCTCAGAAGAAGATAAATAGATGATAAAACAAGTGTAAAGAGAGCTTTTGAGGGGAAAAAAAATACTCACAGAAGAATATATCTTTAAAAAATGTACTTTATAAATATGTGCATAATAGAAGTTTGTATCTATTAATTGTTATAAATTAACTCTGTTATTAAAACAACTAGCTGCTTTCGACGATCAGCTGTTGGCTTATCCTTTTAATATTTAAAATAATTGACGACACCAGAGTACAATTTCTCTAACCGCAAGCATTGCGCTTATTTTGTATTTCATTCTAGTAACTTTTGGGAACCAGCTAGTTCGTTGGGAATACTTATTATATTTAAGTTGTATGAATATAACTTCAGACTAAATTATTGTTAAATGCCAATTATTCCAAATTAAAGTAACATCAACTGTCTTACATATATTCTGTTCAAAATGTACATGAGCCTTTCTGACGGAGACCAATCCCATTAAATCATAGCATTATTAAATTTCTTAAATAACTGAAATGATTTAAATGACGGAATCTTCATTATAAAATATAAGTTCATTGAAAATTACATTATCGGTCAAAGACAAAATGTATAAATCCTCAAATGCTCGGATATTTTTTTTAATGTATATTATATCATTAATGTATATTATATCCTTACAGTGTTCATGCAAATAGTATTTCGTTTCTTTGTTAATTCCTGGATATACTTTCTCATGTTGCATCTAAATTTCAAATGAAAAATAGTCCACGTAAATGAAGATTGGTCTCCTCTATAGAGATAACGAGTCGAAATGAGAAATTCCATTACATTCTATTTATTTTTTATAACTTTTATTTATTTGTTCATTTTATTTTACTTTTTCAATGTTTGTTCTGTTGAAATTTTAAAATTTTATTTGCTCTTACAAGTTGGGAGTGCAGTGTGAATGAAGCCACTAAGTTGAACTGCAGCAACTCGATGAAGGAAGAGGTATCCAATCTAATCTATCAATTAAACTAAATTTATGTGGATTTATTCCTTAGCAATTTTTATCAATAAGAATGAAACAATTTAAAAAAAAGAACATTTATTGAAAAATAAAGATATTTCCCCCTTACGGTACCAAATCAGAATCTAAGAAACATTGATTTTTGAAATTTCAAGGTTATCTTCGTTTCCATTAGACATTCTTAGATTAATAAAAATACTGAACTGATATTAAAATTCCAGAATAAAATAAAAATAAAATTTTATATCTGAACTCTACAATAAAAAAAATGCGTCTGTGTTCACGCATCGAACTACAAAGCTCCCCAATGAAGTGAATTAAAAATGAGCCTTGAGAGCACTTTCGGGCCGTTATCCATTTTGAAGTCTACAGTTAAGTTCGAGGGAATCAGCAATGAGTAAGTTTTAATACCTTTTGAGTCTCCTTCCGATTCGAAACGTAATTCGAAGAGAAAATAAAACAGTCCATCATTGGACCGGTGCGCGTTGGACAGGCGGCACCTTTGATCTCCTCGCGACGGTCCATTTGAGTGGTGAGGAAAATACGCTGGGGACTGTGAGCGCAGTTAAATACTCGCAATCTCCTTTTCTCCGGAATATTTTTAATATGTCAAGACCGATGGCACAGTTCTCATTTATGGTCACTCCGAGAAGCAATTCATTCGGATATACTGATTCTAGGAATATCAGGACAGAAATGGTCAAACTTGGATTCGTAAACGGCGAAGGGTTTCATTTTAGTAATATGCAACGTGCTTCGTCTTACCAATGTAAAAGAATCTACCTATATTTAATAGATCATTTTGCTTTGTTAGTAATGCTAAAAATTTTAACATCCCAATTGTAATATACGAATATCTCATCTGCTCTGACATTGGTGCTCCGGTGTCTTTATGCCTTGATGACATCATTTGCACTCTTTCGTTTATAATCATACTCTAATGCCGAGAAGCCGTCTAAAGGCTGCAGGTGTAACCAATAAAGCTTACAATTTAGCCAACGTTTGTGAAGCTGTTACTAAATCAACGCAATTCTCAACTTTGTGGCTATCCAGAAAATCCTTGATATTAAAAGAAAAAGGAGATCCGTATTTTCCGCACCGTCACATACATATCCACACAATGGAAGCCGTTAATGAGCTATCTGATTGGGGGACCATAAAATTTTTAATTTTAATGCTTTGTTTATTTTATTTTATGTTATTTCATTTTATTATTTGTTCTAGACTTTTAATCCCAAACGGATGGAAAAGCAAGAATTCTCCTAACCGAGAATTTGTTTCATCGGCACTCATTTTATAGTTAGCGAAAGCAAGATGATTCTACTTCGAAAAACTAAGTGCCGTCATTTTGGCACAATGCAACTAAGAACTTAAATTTTTGTAAGCATTTATTCTGGTCCTATAGTGGAACCCTCATTGTTTTTAATGAGTTAAAATGATTAGTTTTAATTAGTTGTAAATTATATGTTAAGAATTTCTTACTTCAAAGCTCATAGATTTCTTTCCTGGGACAATATCAGTACGCCAATGAGCTCAGGCGCATACAGAAATATAATTTAATTTTTGTCACACGTTAAAAGTGGTGAACGTTACTTGGTTAAACACCAGAGACAAATAGAGCAGCCCGTCAAAAACATATCCGGATACTTGCTACTGCTTATAATTTTTAAAAGTTAAAATTCACAATAAAAATCATTCATGTAGAAGAGGATTTTTAAATATGTCAATTTCATTTGTTGCTGTAGATGTGTGCAATTTTCAGATTTTTCAATGACCGCCATGATTTTTTGTTTTTTAGCAGATTCTGCGTCATGAAAAATCCTCAGATTCAAATTTTAAGCAGAGCAGTTCAAAATAACCGGATATATATGAAAAATACATATACAAACTTAACAAAGAGGTCGCTTTATTAATACCTGCATTGATTCAAATTTTCACTTCATTCATTAGTATGGTCATTTTGCTAAGAACAAGATTCATTTTTTATCTTTACCATAATTATTAGCAATGAAACAAGATTAAATAGGAATTCGAAATCCATAAAAGATTGGTAAATTTAATAGTAAATAAATAATATTTTCGAGGGATAGTGGTTGACATCATGAGAAAAATTTTGATAACTTTAGCAGTTGATATTAATACAAAAGCTTAAATCAGCCCCCCTCTGTCCGTAACCGTCTACTCCCCCTCAGCGAGAAATAGATTATTCCGTCGGCGGAAATCTCCAGAGTCTCGGAATGGGATAAGTTAAAAGCAGTCTTGACGTTGATATATTGTGGACAAGTAGCCGTTTAAGTCTTCGGAATGACAACATTTGGAAAAATAATCAGTATTGCGACAAATCTATAGAGTGCCGAATTCGGTCGGTCGATTAAGTCGGTCGATTACTCTACTTTTGGCAGTAAAATCGGCAGGTGAATAAGATGTCCTTTTTGCGGACTATTCTTTGTTTTTCGGCTAAGAAAACATCATGATTTAGAAAAATTAAGGTTTTTATTCCATCTACTATTTCGATTATTAGGAAAACGGAAGCATTTACATGATACATAAATAGGAAGAAAGTGGTTTTTCTTGATTCAGAATTCACTGAATAAATCGTAGAAGAATCGTTATTTTATTCATTCAATCGTTTCTTCAAAGCAAATGAATTTCCAAATTTTCTAGTCGATTGTGCATGTTTCATTATTATCTCACAGAAATCTAACTAACGGTTAAAATAAATATAATAAAACGTAGGCATAACGTGTTTATCGACACTCTGTCGCAATATGTATGCTAAAAAAAAGGGAAATTATGTGAATCTAAATCACTGGAACAATAATATAATTGTAAATTTGGTTTATTTATTAGTGAAATCTACGATTTTTACTATCTAATTTATAAGGTTGCGATTATTTGACTCATGAAATATCACAGGCTACAATGGATGACTGAAGAAAAATGTATGTAATATCATAGCTTTTAGGATACATTCAAGGAGGTTTTCCAAATAGGCATTCAATTTGTTCAATAAACTACTTAAATTTTACAGATTCTGCATTCAATATTGTAACTATACAATCGGGGAATGTCATTTTTTAAATTCGATTTCTTTCACTCACTCTTCAATACAAAAACGATGTGATTGCGAGCGCTTCTGAATTTTGAATAGATTTTGAGTGAAGAAGTCTTAATAAAGCGATAATAAAAATAGTTTTTAATCGAACATTCTTATATAATATGTTACAAAATCTAATGCACGTGAGAGGAAAACTAATACGTTAAGAAAACTAATGGGGGGGGGGGGGAAAACCTCATTTTTTGAGGATTATTAACTTGTAATTGCTCCTAGGGAAGAAAGTGCTTAACGATGATGACACGTGCTTAAAAATCCAGATAGGGGAATTCAAATTCAAGATCTCATTGTTTTTGAACAAAAAGAATTGCTTTTAAGTCGAAATATACAAATATAAATTAGCACGCGAGGAATCTAATTAAGTTATTCATTACTCACATGTGCATTTTCCATATCTTCACAAGCATTACATAAAAGAATAAGTTTGTATGTATATTTGCAAAATATTTTCTCCAGCCTTATTAAAAAATATCATCTTACTTCTGCATTGTTTGTGCTCGAACAGTAATAATTTCTTTTTCCCTCCCGAATTTCGAAAGCCGTCTTACTATTTATTGAAACACATCAGAATTTCTATTTCATTAACTATATTACTATCCTTATTTGAAATTTTTTTAGATAGGTTATTACATTTAAAAAAATAAATATTTCTTGGAAATACCAAATTTCTGAAAAGTTTCTTTTATAAAACATTTGAATTTAGTTTCTGAATCCTTTTATATTGCCTTCATTGTAAGGAGACACATTCGTTCATTTTGCATGGCGTCTCATTTATGAGCAATCGACACAAGTTGAATGCTTTGTTTGTCAGAAATGGGGCGATATTGATTCCATCAAAAAGCACACAGGGGTGAAGTATTCCAAATTAGTACCAAAAAATCGGACTGCTCCGATCTTAAAAATGGGGATGACAAAAAGAACGAATCTATGGGAAATTATTTCATCAAAAGCTCTTCCCTTGAGGAGGAGGGCAGTCCTAAGATTTTCAGGATAGATATTTTATTATTGAATTTCAATGTTTCCGATGCCTGTATGAAATCAAATTTTCATAGATTTAGATTTATTTTCATTTTGATTTAATTAATTAATATGACATTGCGTTGGCATTGAGCTGTGTTGTTTACCATCATATTCATTTCGTGAATGTAATTTATTATTTTATTTTTTCATTGCACTTCACTATGTTTCTTTCATTGTTTTTCTTTTTTAGTACAGTTGGTGATAGAATTGAGTTATGTCGATTGATTTTCATTTGAGTTCAAATTATATTATGAAACTGACCTCTTCGGAGGGATTAGTTGGAAGGGATTGAAATATTCCATTTCTCATTTAATTAATGTGCTGATTGATCAGTGTTTGAGAATTAATTAAATTTAAATATTTAAATAAGTTTAAAAACTACAAAATAGTAATCATTGTATAAAAAAATGTAAATATTCGTCATGATTTAAGCCATTGCAAAGCTTCGCTGCATTCGGGAGTGCCAATGGTTTGCCTATACGGAAGGCGAAAAGAAAATCATTTAAACCGAGGAGAGCGAGTCGATAGATAGCCTGACATATTCAAAGAAACTACAATAGACAGGCTGTACTTCCAATCAAAATGAATGTTTCTTCACATGCTGTTTGTCTAATCCAACATCTTTTAAGAAATTGAGAATTATCAACGCACGTCACTTTCCTCAGCGCATGTTACACTATGAATTTATCAGAGATACTGGGATGCATGTACTTGGGTTCCAACAAGGTATGTAGCATCTAATATTTACAGATTCGGATAAAAAACATCAAGATGAGTATTTTAACATGTGGGGTCCCAAATATAGTATCATAGTCTAATTGCATGAAGAACATTAGTTATGAATCAGATAGTTTTTATTCCAAATCACGATGCATGCGATGATTGCACAGCGTGGAAGCTTTTCCTAGTGACTATGGAAATGTGTGGAGAAATGAGAGGAAAAGTGCGTCTGCATGTGAATATGCAAATTCCTATGCAGTTCTGGTTCCCTTACAAAACAATCACCATTGACCGATTTGGATGGTTTAACCAGGTTTGATTTTGCAGACACGAGCAGGTGGATAAGGTTGAATGTGGTAGAATTGATTTGAATTGGATCTGGTTCAACGACGAGGCACATTTCCACCTTCAATGACATGTTAAAATACAGTTCTGGAGGTTTGGGGTAGCTGAAATTTTCATCATGCAATAATTCGGCCACTACACCCACTTAGGCTCCCTGCCAAAAAAATCATTGGGCTAATTTTTTTTAATTTAAAATGTCACCGGTGAAGCTTATTTAGACGGGTTGAATGATGATGTCATCCCGTTCTTGCATGGCATAAGCAAGATAAATGATTATTGGTTTATATAAGATGGTTCTAGACCTCACAGCACTTAGCTAAACTTCGATCTCTTAACGGAACATTTTCAAGATAGAATGATCGGCTTGAATTTCGTTATGAGAACAGGCAATGATATAGAGTGGATCGCACGGGACCCGTGCTTCCTGCGACCCGTGCAACCTTTTTTATGGGGACGTCTGAAAGACACGGTGTATCTCACACAACCCCCAATATTGGACGATTTGAGAATCGAGATCAAGGAAATTCGAACTTATGTTTTGCAGAAAGCAACTCGATTCTACACTTCGCCATGTCATTTATTCGAAAGGACGACTTTTCGAAAATCTGTTGTATTGAAATTTCTCAATAAACATTGATTTTCACTTGTTTATTTTCTTATTTCTTGACGTTTTTATGGCACAAGATTCCCACCTTAATTAGACTGCGACGCTATATTCGGGGATCTCATATGTATATATCAAAATACACGTCATGATGTGTTTTATCCAAATCTGTAAATATTAGACGCTGCGTACCTCATAAGATACCATGTATTAATGAAGCGCTCAATACGTCACATAAAAATCGAATTCGTTTGCAATCATATTGATCATCTGCTCTGATCTCCAACAGATTTACGGGTGAAATATAAATCGCGCTTGATTCAAGATATTTTCTGTCGAATAAGCAAGAAAAGTTTAATTATGAACATAGATTTCACAGCAGAGATCTACTACGAAGCGTTGATAATGATTGAAGATTTGTACTTAGAAATAGCAACAAAGTTCTCAATCATTTGAGAATGCCGTCAGCGAATCGATCTGCTGCTGTTTCTTTCAGAAGAAAAGAATTGTATATGAACAAAATTACAACACTTAGGATCAATTAAATATTCCTAAGTTAATACTTTAACAAAAAAAAGCATTTAAAATCATATAATTAAATTATTAATAAAAGGGTTGGATAAATCTTCTTCTTAAATGCGCCAGATTGATTTCCAATTAGACAGATTCTGGCAGCAAATTAATACCAAAATAAAATGTTCTTATCTATTGCGTGGTCCGAAAAGCTATAACATTGTCGCTAGGTGGAAGAATTGCTCAATCCTCTTTGAATTTGGCACTGAACATCTAATTCTTTGAAACTCCCATTTGCAACATTTTCAAAGCATTTGGCATGAGAAAAGTATTGCAGAAATGCATACTAATTATTTAAGATGGATGCACAATGAAGCACAAAAAAAAATCTCTCCAGTTTTTTGATTGATTGTAAGATTTGCGATCAGACTATTCGTGAGCCCATTAATATTGCTTGTAGTTAGTTCCTCGAGCGATACCAAAGAACGAAATAAATGCTTACCTGAAGTCTTCTACTCTGTGGGGACACAAAAAGACGTTGAAATTAACTACAAATAAGCGCATCCTCGATATATGAATATTCAGTTTCGAAAGGATAGATCAGCTGAGGTATTCTCACATCAATTGCTGAAAATCGAGAACGATAAGGTACTAATTGATCTGATCTCAGGACGAATTTCATTGTCTCATAACTTCTGCAATTTAGTGATGTCAAAAGAAGAATTGATTGAAAAGTGGTTTTTCAATCAATTCTGGTGAAAGAAAAGTTTACGATATTCAAACAAGTTATGAAAGCAATGATTATCTAACGATCTATTCTAGTAGCCAACAACAAAGACGTCTAAGAACTTAATATTATTCAGTCTAACATTCAAAGCAAGGCAGTCACGTATAAATCCGTCGACAATGTTGTGGACGCATATGAAGTAATTAACTATGCAACAGAATCTCTGAATTCCCTTGATCTTCGAAGGATGCCATCACAAGTGCTGCTATTGAAAATCGACATGGTTATTATGAATTATCCCGATATCTACCAACTAAAGCTTTGCTACCTCACCCGGTTTGAAGTAAAAGCAATGTAGGAGCAACAATTTTTACTTGACCTTTTAAAGGTGAAGAATGCCCTCCTTTCTTGCTTCCTATGATTCTAACAGGTATGCCATTTCAATTTAAGAGATTGTAATACCCCATTTGATCGATGGAGATTGCGTTTGCAATCATCAATAAAGCTCAGGGCCGATTCTAGAATTGTGTGGTTTTGGTCTAAATTTGAATTGCTTTCTATAAGCACAATCATATGTTGTGTAATTAAATTTGTCAAACCAGACAGTCTCTAAATTTCCACAGACAATAAAAGAACAAAAAATGTAATATACCTACAAGCACTGTAAAATTAAACAGATTAGAACCGTGAGCCTTCTTTTTTCTTTATGAATTATCCCAATAACATTTAAGTTTTAACATTTAAGAAGATTGAGCCGCAGGAATACATGGTGGGCTTAGTTAGTATAAAATAAATAGAGTTAGTATAAAATAAATAACTGGAATGCTCATAAACTGATATGCGAAGCAAAGCGAGTTCAATTCTAAATTTGGAATAATAAGTCAGATTGGCTTTCACATACATAAGCAAGCAATCTCCGAATTTCATTTATTTGTTTTTCCCCTATAACTTCAGAGAAATAAAATAAATAATGTGATTTTTATGTGCTCCAGCAGAGGACAAGAGAAATATTTTATGGTTTTTGTCATCGTAGCTATTCTCACAACAGCAACAGACATGGTGCCAGTAATTTGAGCAAAGACCACGATTTGCTGTTGCTGAATAAATCCATATGTCTGAAATTCAAAAATTTATTTCTAAAATGTCAATGTGAAATAAATTTCTGGAAGAAATCAAAAATAGAAACTAGTTATGCTTTGAAATAGATGAAGAAAAAAATGTTGGGTGGTATGTATTGTGCATTGGACGCTGACTCGTCGTGGATAATGAGAAAGAGAGCGTTGTGAGTGAGCGCAGGCGAAGAGACATTTCTCTGGTTCTGAAGACGAATGTGAAAGAATATTGAAACTTCAATCGACGGAATTGTTTGGAAAAAAATTCAAGAAAGTTCTGAACCTGGAATATTATTTTCAGATATATATTGGAACCAAAGTGAAGGAGAAATGCAGTGTTGTGAAGGGAAAAGTAAGTCGTTGATACTAGATCGTCACATTCACAGCGCATCATTGAATCATATAAAATATGTAATGATATTTACATAAATGATTGAAATAAAATATAATTTTTCAATTTTTAAGCTTCTTCCTAAAAATGTGTAACTTAAAATAAAACAAAAAGTTTTTTTTTAAATTATTACATGACAATTATTATGCTTTTTATTGCCCATGGGGAATTCATTATATTATTTATAATCAACTGGAAAAGAATATAGCGTTTATTTGAAAAGCAGTCATTTGACCACCATCTGTAGAAAAAGGTATATATATAATATCGGTGAGTTGAATGTTAATGATCTGACCTTCTCTGATTTTGATGCAAATCAAAGGCTCTTCAAGACAGGTTTTGTAAATGCGTTTTGCCGTCCCCAACTGTCAAACGAAGAATTAAAGTATCAACTATTTCTAGGATCTATTATCAAAATAGGCAAAGTTCACCACTGACTACCTGCTTTTTCAAACGCTCTAAATTTGGATTACGTCCTTTCTCATGTACGAAAGTTGAACATTAGTTAAGTTCTTCGAAAAAGTACCCCAGATTCGTAACGGGTTACTTCAACTGCCAGCCTATGATCCTGCTGTGCTATTCAAAATAGTTATTTAAATCAGTTCCTATAGTAAAAGGCACCCACAACCTAAATCCATTCTCTATTCAAATAATCAAAATACTGTTTTTCTATTAATAATTATATCATAACAAAATTTAATAATCATATCGAATTTCATGACGTTAGAGCTTTATGCGCCCATCTAAACTAGATGGGTGCATAAAGCATCAATTAATTTTAATCTTTCCCTGCAATTATAAATTAAAATTGCTATTTTTAATTATACTGTGGAAGTGTTCGAACTCCGAAACATTACGACGTTGCCGTTGCCATTGCCATTGCCATATACGGAAGCCGCCATCTGTCGTTGAAACTTTGAACTATTATTATTTTTTAATGAAGATTTTTCTTCCCCGTGATCCGTATAACATATTACATAATCATCGACATATGTCTACCAGAACAGGCTCTACGAAGATCTGAATAGAATAACTTTTATTATAATCACATTGCATATTTCACAGCAATGTTCAAAATGCTACATTTATATTCCTGTTATTTGCAATGCCATTTCTTTGCGTGCATGTTATTGTTGTTATGACAACGACTGAACATTATCCCTACCTAAAACATTTATATCTAGAAATTCCAGTCCTCTTTGTATTTTATTTAAATCGTGAATTTCTTCCTATTATTGTGAAAAATTGATCCAGCATTTATGAAGAATAAACTTTTAATTCCATTCTTTTCGAAACAGAAGGGAAATTCTTTTTATTTCAATTGTTAGAAATCAAAGCACATCAACTAATTTTATCAAGAAAACATCTACAAATTTAAAACTTCAGTTACCGCTGTATTTTTAAATACATACACAAGCATTCTTAGTAATTTATAGTGTTTTATATTTCAAAATTTATTCTTTAAATGAGCAGCATCTTTAATAATTCGTAAATAAAAAATGAAACTGATACCAGCTGAAGGTAGACGACGTATTTATTTCGTCCTGTGATAATTAATTTGAATTGCTATTGTATAAATTTCACTTTTCCAGCATGTTTATGCGTTTGAAGTAATTTTACTTTTTCTTATCTGACTTTTCGCTCTTGTTTGAACAACGGCGACAACATTTTCTCTTCAATTTAATTATTAGTCTTGAAATTCGTTTCGAAAAAATCGTGAATCATTTGTAGTAGTTACAACTGCAACAGGTTGCTGCCTTTTAATTATGGGGAAATTTTTATCACTATAAAAGAGTTTTTTTTTTTTTAATTTTATTCTCCTTGTTCATTTACTTCTGTATGCGTGTGTCGCTTTTACTTGAAGCATTGATATTAATTACTTTATACGATGAAATGAGTTTCAATGCATTTTTAACAAAGCTGCATTTCTATTCTAAGAGGTTTTTTTATATTCATTCAAATCCTTCTTTCTGCTTGCGACTTTCAAGAATCAACCTCTTTTTTACTGTTTTTGGGCTACATTAAGTCGTAATAGTACAATACAGTCATTTTAAAGTATATTTAATTAATTGCATTAATTTTACTTATTTTTAGAATTAAATCTATTTTGATTCTATACCAATGGCGCCATCTAGGATATTTCAATAAGACAAATACCAGGTTATGCTTCCTCTTATAGATATTTTGACAAAAATGTACAAAATGAAAATAAAAATGATATGCTACTCATAGGCGATGATGCCTACCAGTTGTCAACTGAATTTACAGAAATGTCTGCCTTGCAGCAGCACACAGAATCTGTCCTTAAAATCGCTTATTATGCTTAGTGAAATAACAGAGGGAAACAGAAGTATGCAAGAGAAGAGAAAGAAAAAGTTTAATTCTGTACTTCGTTGTCTTAATTCAGAGATACATTTTCTGTGGACTTGTTTTGGTGTTTCGACTGTTCTATTTTTTTCTGTACACGTACTGTATTTCTTATTAATTCTCCACCTCTTAAAGAATTCTGTATAATTTTCCAGGCTGTATTATTATATCTATTCAAAAGAATAAGATTATTCTGATACTTACAGACATTATAGCGTTGTAGCAATCCATTTCATTTTGTCTTTGAAATTATTCAGAAGTGTTTCGTATAAACAATATCTCTTTCTGGTTGAAAAAATATTTGGAACTATTAACTTTTAAATAGTGAATAAAAATGTCCTATCTTGGGAGGGCTAACTGCCTTTAGTAATTGTTTCTTCTATCTGCCATAATTTTAGAATATGCTATTCTTCAAAGATTCGAGCTGCGGTGGCCAGGTGGTAAGGTCTCGGCTTCGGAACCGGAGGGTTTCAGGCTTAAGACGCAATTCCATCGAAAAACCTTCGTGTAAAAGGGTCTGGTGCACGCTAAATCAGTTGGAGCCAATGACCTCCCTCTGGTGTGGTGTGGAAGTTTGTAGAGGGGGAATTTCAGCTATGGTGTCGTCATCGTCATCCGACCACAGTTCAAAACTACGAGATCCGTCCCAAAATAGTCCTAGTGTTGCTTTAAAACGGAACGTTAATATAACTAAACTGAACTCAACAAAGATTCCGAGTAATCTCGACTTGTTTATGAATCCACATTATGGTTATATTGAGTTTTAATGTTTATGCATGACATAATTTTTATTAAACTACTATAATAATGCGATGACAAATGACACACATTTCATTTTTATAAACTCATTCCACGCGTCATGGGAAATCGAGCATTCCGAATGAAATCCATTCAAAAAAATATATATCTACCTATTCAGGTGCACGTGAAAACTTTAACTGCGAAACGTAAAGAGCAAGACAAATAAAATTCGGTATACAGTTTTCGCATCTAAAGCACGAGTACAGTTTTCGCATCTAAAGCATCAAATTTTGAAACAAATACATCAACAGGTTGACAGCATGTTTTGCAATCGCATAAATGTAAACACGATCATTCAAAAACTCAGCATCTTAGAAAAATAAATTTTCATACTTCATCTTTTTGTCTGGGTCAGATTTTGGTCTCAATTGGATTAAGAAAAGTTTTTCTAAATTCAGTTTGATTTGCTTTTACTGCTAAAGCCCGAAAATGCTCATATGCGAAGCAGTAAGAGTAAAAATCTGAGTATATGTGGTGTGCACACACTTGTTAAGGCCACACCAGGTCGAGAGGCTAATTGACACCTTTATAAGAGAGTATGTGGGAGAGGTTTTGAGGAAATACCTTCCGTGGTGTGTGTCATATAATTGCAAGGTCTTAAAAACTGTTCAGAATAACAGTAAGATGAATATATGTGACTATTAGAAAATTAAAGTAATGGAAGAATATGATTTTATGACATTTTTAACTAAGAAAATGTTATAAATAGAATAATAATAGAATTCTAAAATTAAATTTTAGAATTCTCCTATTTGTCCGGAATAATCATATTCCATTCATATCTATGAATGGAGAGGTAATCAAAAAAATATTCAAGTTGCTATTGAGGAACATTTGATGTCATTTACGAAATTTCGATTTTTTTAAAAAATTCATTTAATAGTCCACACGGGTGTACTAATCATTTGATATAAATTTCTTGGATTTTTGGAGATGCCAAGGAGACAAAGTATAAGTGGGACAAAGTATGTTTTTTTAATTCAAATAGTATGAGAGGGCTCAAAAATTATGTCATATTCCAAATTCCATTTACTCATGTTGAACACTAATGAGAAGTGGTGTCGAAAAAAATACGCATTTCCCGCTGAGCTGTGCTATTGTAGGGATAATGCGATATAGATACACGATAAAAGGGACCGTCTAAAAGGATGGAAGTTGGAATCCAAATTTATTTATAAATATATGCAAATTTGACTTAAATGAAAACAAGAGCTGGGGAAACAGATTTTCGAAAGAAAAATAATAAAAAGATAATTTTGTTATAAAGAACGTAGCTTTCCTATATTTTGATAGAAAACAGCCTGTAGTTAAATAAAAGTGTTACACAAAATGGAATCATTTCGGTACTGAGTATTTTATAAAATCTTGCAAAATCGTTGATTAATCGATGGCAATTTTTTTAAGTGAAAACTTTTTCCCATCCAAGATTTGTTCATAGCAAATTTTTTATTTCTTTTCTTGTGGCTAGAATACGCTCTTTATTAGAATCAAAACTTGTCATTTTTTTAACTGAGCTGTGATCTTCTGTCAAGATTACAGTTGTCATTTTTTTTGTTTTTGTCATATGGATTTGGTCTGAAGCATCGATCTCTAAAGTTTATGCATCTCTACAAATTCATTTTTCCCCAAACCCATAAAACCGTCTACATAATTGTCAAGAATCGGTATTATATACTCATTGGACTGTCACCTCTTTGCTATGCCAGCGCAACATTTTATTGAAATCAAAAATATGAACTTCCAGACTTCTGGTAAGGCAGACAACTTCCGTTATACTGTATACATCTTCTGGTATTGTTCATGGCTAATTTTTTTGAAAGGCTGAACAAATGTTCTTGGGCATATCCTGTGAATCAGCTTTTATAATATCATTTGGATTGGATGCTCAATACGTGGGGAGCGCACCCTTTCAAGGTGCTGACCAAGGGTTTGGAATAAACATGGGTAGAGCGATCACCACTCCACTGATATGGACTTCAGTTGAAATATTATTGTGTAGGTATTGATAAAATTTCAGCCTATTTCAATTCACGGCATCAGATATCGTGAGTGAAGAGGGGGAATGCTATGTTCCACATACACACATTAATGTCGCTGCTCTACTGTTTATCTGTCAGTTTGAGTTCAGTGAAAGAAACGTAATGATATAGAATCAGATAATTTTTGTTCAAAAAAAGTTATTAAATCGTTTCTTCAATATCCTAGTATACTGATACGAGCGATTTGTATCATCTAAATGTAGATAACACATTTTTTAAATTCGTTCGCTGTTTATTTATTTTCCCCAAAAAGAAAATTCTCAATCTTTATTTCTTTCCTTTCAGTAGAGATTTCATCGTAATGAGATAAAAAATTTCGAATAAATTTTTGGAAAGTTAATATCACTACCGTTTTATCCTCATTATTTAGTGCACAAACAAACATATTCCTTTTGGCATATGCGGCTTTCTAAAAAAAAAAACTTTAAAAAAAAAGAAAAGAAAAGGGAAACAAGGGCGATTTATTATCATTTGAAAGATCTTTAAATTCACGAAAAAAACCAGCTATTTTTTTATTAAACGTCGACTACCTTTACATTATTATTAGAAATCATTGTTTCTTAACATTCCTTTATAGAGCTGCGCTTTTTCTTGCTTAGTCCTTTCTATTAGAGGAAGAATTTGTTAGCATAAAAGACATGTTGTTTATGCTTTCAGATTGAAATTTCTCTATTATCATTAAAAATAAAGTGACTTTGTATAATTATTTAATGTGGATATTAATCATAATGAAAGTCTAGAAGGAAGATAAATAAAGTTTTTTCAAAGAATAGCTTGAGCTGTATTAAATGCTTACTTATTCATTTTCAATTTATTGATTCATTTCATTCTTTATTTTGTTTGTTTCAATTTATATTATTTATTAAAACTTTTCAATGTCATTGCATTATTTTTGATAAAGGAAAGATTTCAAAATTTATTGAATAACTAAAAGTTTTTCCACCCAAAATAGGCTTCTTCGAAATTTACAACTTCGAACCGTCTCTTAAATTTAATTAGATTCAATAATTTAGGAAATCATGTGATTTAGAGGTATTTTTTTCTGTGGGAGGGGAGGAAAGAGGGCATGTGAAAGGATAGGGGAGGTCGTATTTAAATAAAGAGGCTCAATCAAAGGAAAGATATAGGATACGAAATTTCAGGCATTAAAAATCCTAATAAATTAAGTTATCAATTATTATAATAGTTTCATTAAATCAAAAATAAACGTTTAAAAAGCACAAATTTGGAAAAAATATTTTTGTTTTTTCTTTGAATGAAAGTTTCCAAAATTCTACATAAAAATGCTTTGCAAAGTAGGAAATATTTTGTAAAAATTTTATATCAATATCTGCATTATTTTTGAAAAAAAACATCGATTCTGTTGGGAAAATTAAGGGTCATTAAAAAAAACCAGTCAGACTTTTTGAAATTCATTTTTCTGTTAATCAAAATTTACTGATCAAAAAATCCCATTCTAAAAGTGTTTTTATACAATTTCAAATGATATCATAATGACAAATTTAAAAAAAAAAAAAAAAAAAAAGATGAAAATTAGATTTGAAAATAACATTTTCTCTCAATTATTAAACATGAATTCACTTTCCAGTGACTGTTTCAATCGGGAAAAATAGTTTTAATGTTTATCGGAAACAAAGTAAGACTTTTCCTCTTTTTCAAATTTAATTTTCAATACTTCATTCATGAGAAACTTCGGATTTCTTGCACTGGTGCAAACCTTCAAATATTTGACAGAATTCGATGAATATAAACAATCAAAAGCAAAAAATCTTCGAATTTCAAGAAACGGCTTTTAGAAATGTCAGTGCTATATTTTATAACTGAAGATACTAAAGTGATGAAACTTTAAATGACAAAAACATTTATATATATATATATAATTCATAATTGAATCATCTATTCTTTTCCCTTTTAATTTTCAAAAAAAAATTACATTTGATCTACAATAAAATAATGAAATCTCGTGTCTCTTTACATTGATATTTATCGTATCCAGCTTTGTTTATTTAAAGAATCGACTGAGTTTAATTTACTACTAATTTCTCAAATTTACTCACCTCCTGTGATTAGCATGAATGCCATAGTATCCATTTACATTGATACGCAAGACATCTTGAATACTATAACATTCAGCTTTATAAGTATTTTCAATCATTCAAAAAATCTTTATGCAGTTTAAAGTTTCAGCTAAATGGTTCATTCAATATAACTTTTTTTTTCGCAATTGGAAATTTCCATAAAAGGGCATTCTGTTCAATATTAGTAATTCATACCATCTGTCTCCAGAAGGCTTTCCCTGTTTATTTTTGCATTTCATTAAAATATTTATTTTCCACAAATATTTTGACAGCAGAACTGATTTGTTTTTGGTTCAGGTTCAAAACGACAACGCAGTTTCAAAATTGAATGAAAGAAGATGAAATAGTAAATTGCCTTCTATGATTACTGAAAGCAGAATTGATAACTTAATATATGCTATTTGGTCATTTCTATAATGAATAGTATATATTAAAGACAAGTGACAGCTGGTGAGAGCCCGCTTCGCAAGAAGGTTCATCGTGCTTAAGTATAGTCAAAATATTTTACGTATAACTAGATTTTCGTGATTTCTTCTACTCATTCTTTTTGCACATCAGTTGGGATGGATATTAAAGACATATCATTTTATTAGCTTCTCATCAGTTTCTGCTTATCGTGTGCATAAACTTTCTCAATAGAGTCAAATCCCATGATATCAAAATGCCATTACAAATGTAAATAGTCAGTAATCTATTGTTTTAATTGTACAATGTATTTGGAAATGTTATACCTTCACTTTCTTATTTCTAATGAAAAGAAAACAAACAGAATCGTTTTTCATTAACTTCTAACAATTGAAGAAAGTCATGAAATGATATATTTGACAGAAGAGTGAAAACTGTTTGAATTCGATTGCAACAAGAAAAAGTATTGCTGCAAATTATGCAAAAAAAAAAAAAAATTAAATAGTGAAAATTTATTAAAAGCTGATAAAGAGCAGATAGAAACTCTCTCTCTCTCTCTCTCTTTCCACACACACACGCGCTGTTATATTAGAAGATATCCGCTTTTAAAAGGAGGAAAGATGGCCTGATAGCTGAGCTTCGATTTTGAAAACCAATTCAATCGACATTTGAAATAAAATTTTAAAAAAAGAAGCAATTAAAACGAAGTGACAAGAGAAATATGTTATATAATTTGAAAGATGTAAACAAGAGACAACAGCAAATTTTGTCAAATCTTAAAGAAGCAATAGAAAGTTACAAAAGCTACAAAGATGCAATATGTTACATAGCACGAAAGATGCAATGTGGAATGGCAACACGGAAGCGTGACTAACTAAACATGGAACATTTAAATAGCAAATATTTAAAATAACTAATGTTAGATAATCTTAAGAATTGCTCAAATTAACTATCACACAATGCAATACATGCATCTGAATGGAATGCTGTCTAAATTGATATTCTTGCAGTTGAAGCACGTGATTTACCAGGTCTTTTAGGGTGCACCCAATTCCACCCTGTACGTGTACAATATGTGCGGTGAGACTAAATATTAAAGGCATAAAAATCTCTCTTTAAATTCTCAAGCATTAAAAAAACCAAATATTATTTTATTCTATATGATGTTTATGAAATGTTCAATGATTTAATATGATTTTACCCCGATGATATGAAAAGATTGCAGCAATGGGTTTTAAGAGAAGGATTTCTTTTTTTCTGATAAACGATAGCAGGTTTCAAGTTCCGCTTCAATTCTACACTTTTAGCATCAAAGAGATCTAAAATGGTACTTAGAACTGCCAAGAATATTGATTTCTTTGCCAAAAAAAAGACATTTATCCTCGTTTCTGAGAAATTGGCATTTTAATTAAACAGGTAGTGTGTTCCTTTATTCAATATGATGCTCTGTTTAAGATTTAATGCTATTCAGGAATCATGATAACTATAAAATTCCTTGTCTACAGCTCCAATGAAATTTATTTGAATGACATTTTTATGAACAAAATTCAATTTTTAATATCAATATTTATTATATTTAATTATCAATAATTTCCTAAGAAAATTTTTCAAGAATCCTTTCACACCATGCTCCCACAAGAAATTATTCTGATGTTTTCTTGGAACTTATTACCCGCAAAATATACTCACAAATTTCAATATAATTATTCACCCTAGGACACAAAATAGTACATTATATCGTCCTTAAAATAGGAAACGTAATCACCTTTTCTTTTCACAAATTGCTCCAAAACTGCACTTTAAACCATGATTCTGCTCTTTCTTGCAACGTCTCCAAAAAAAAAAAAAAAAAAAAAAGTCGTTACGATACCACATGCACGTCTCAGTTTATCATCAGTATGTTTGCAGATTGAACGAAGTTTTTAAGTAAAATATATTACTAAACATTCTTTGTCTATTATTATGTAAAATTCATTTTTTTTCATATAATTATATTTTAAGTATGTGCGTTTCACAAAACAATGGGGATAATGGACTTTTTACTTTCACAAATAGCAGTTGCACAAAATATGCATTAATATGTCTCTTTATAGCTTCATCACCACATTATCTCTTAAAAATTTCGCAATCATTTTCAGTACAAGTCATTTTAACTACACTACTGTTTCCATAATCAATTAACTACAGACGGTTATTAAAATAATGGAAGTACCACAAATGGATTCCAGAATCTTATTAATAAATGAGTAAGGCGTAGGGACATGTAATGCACCTTGGATTGAATTTGAATAAAGTTCAAAGGAATATTATACCATTCTTCATGGAGATATTGCGAAAGTTTCGGGAAAGAAGCCTATAGAGAAGATCGATTCCGGATTGAATGCCTTAAAATAGACGACCTTTCGATACTATTGTTGTCGGGGGACAGTGCTGGCCAGGTAGATGTTTCACTTCATCCTCATGTTCATCACATTATGACTGGATAAGTCCCGTTGCATGAATAGGAGATGTGTCGTCCTGGAAAATTCGTCTGCAGGAACTCAAACTTTGCATCATAGGATTGTAGAGGTCAATTAAAATTTCTCCGTACTTATCTCGGGTGATTCTTCCTTTCAAGGTTACGATCGCACCAGCAGAAAACAACGACAGGGCTTCGCATGCCATGAAGATCCACCTCCAGGCCTGTCAGTTGAAAGGAGACACGATCATACGCTTTTGCATACATCTAAACGTGCACCGGTCCTGCTTTGGAGAAAAGCGTGAAAGATTCCTTCTTTTTATATGTCTTCCACTTATCAATTGACCAGGGTTTATGATTATGGCACCAATGTAAACGATGTTTGACTTTAACATTTGTGACAAGTGGCTTGAGAATTGCTACTTTGCCATAAATGTTCGGTTTATGAAGATGCCTTCTAACTGTAATTACTGACACTGGAGAATGCAGATGCTGATTGAGTTAAGTGGTCACTTTGGCTGCCTTGTTTTCTTATTAGACTTTACAATCCGCTTTAATACTGTCGTTCTCTTTCACTGGGGCTTCTCCTTCTGTCTGCTTTGTGGAGCTTTTCTTGCATCGCTGTGGCTGCGCTTTCATGACTTTAGACACTGTACCTCTAGAAACACTCTGAAAGCTGAGTTGTTTCGGTTCCATTTGCTCCATTTAGTCAAGGTCTGTTTTACCACCAACGCTCGATAGAAAAGTAGGGAAAAAATGCCCATAGGTAAACGCAATCGTGAATATCACAGACCTAATATTTCTCCGTTTAAGTGAAAGCCTTCGGGTTGGAGCAAAATAAATTATTAAATTGTTTTGCACAATTTATTTTGTATTAATTTGTTTTACACATATACCTTAAATTTACTTTAATATATTAATGTTAAATAACGCTGTCATATCTTAAATAAAAGGTGATTGACATTGAACAGAGGTCATAAAGAAGAGGTGATTGACAAAAATGAACGTTACATAGGTTTTTTACACATGAAATATACATAAAATCTTTTTTAAAATATAGCATCAAAATATTTATTGACCTGTAAAGAAAGTTTACATGAGAATTTAGTTCATCATGTTACATTTAGCCCCACCAATCCAATTCCCAGATTAAACTCACTCGCAGAATCGATATCCGAGATTTCAAATTCTTGTGCATTAACAAAGTACTTATAACTGTTTGCATGTTTGATGAAAGTGCCTTCGCTGGAAACGAATACCAAGTCGAAATCATCCATAAAAGTAGTGGTAGTATATTTTTATGATAAAATCAGCATAATATGCTTGAATCAAACTATTCAAATGCAATTTTACTTAAGGAGAATCTGAAAAAAAAAAAGAGAAAAGAGGAATTTCAAAACAGCTTTATGAGTGATATTGCGCAGATAAAGGCAACAGGATGTGGATCACCAAACCATTTAAATAAACCAGATGGAGTAACCTTCCCGAAATTTTCTCGCATATTCCCCAATAAAAGTATTGACCCACACATAAAAGGATGGGCTTTGGGTCAGGCCAAGAAGTCTTGCATGGCATTGGCGATCAATGGTTCTTTGGGGCAAAACTAACATTTTTACAAAATCTATCGTGCAAATATTTATTTTGAATACCTTTTCCCCGACCGATTGAAATCAAGACTTGATTCGGAACCATAGTTGGAGTCACATACAAAACTTCGTACCTATAAGTCACTGATTTTTATTTTTTATTTTTTGAGTAATCGTGTTTACTTGCTTGTGAAAGCACAGACCAATAGATGGACAACTCTTTGATGAATTTCGATCAACATTTAAGATTCTGCCTATTAGATAACAAACTTGTTTTTAGTTTTATCCATCTGACTCTTCACGTTTTGCAGTTGTCGAGTTCACTTGCATTCGAAGACAGACTTCTGAATAGATTTCGTTAAAAAAGGGATAAAAATAAAGGTTAAAAGTCTATATGCCAAATTCTATCCATTTATCTCAAAGTGTTTTTGAATGATCTTGTTTGCAAACTGATAGGTTTAATGCCAAAAATGTGTTTTTTGAACTCACGGAGGTCTGAAACATGGAGATTCGTCAAAATCTGGAGCTCGAATGTATTGATGGTTAGAATGCTTTCTTAATACTCCGTATGCATGCAAATAAAAAGATGGTGGAATATTTATTTTTGCTGTCTTCAAAACAAATGACAAGAATTGTAATTCAATTTTTAAAGAAATAATAAGAACTTAATAATAATAAGAACTGTAATTAAATTTTTCAGAATCATACTTTAAATTCGAAGAAACAGCAAAAAAAAAGTGTCATCAGTTCATTTAAGGTGGACTACAATTGGAGCAAAAGCAATTTCGAGTTTGAAATTCATTTAAATACTCTATATCCAAACTCATGTATAACATTTTTAGAACACATTTATACACATTTTCTCGTGTTTCTTGATCTATGGTGTAAAAATACGTAGAATTCGTTTCCGTTTTTTTAAATACCATTTGAAGTCTGTAATGCTCTTTAACACTCTTAATGCTTTGATTTGTTCTATTTTTATCTAATAAGGATTGAATCTCCGCCGTGGGATATTCGTTTAGGTTATAGTAATATTCCCATAAATTTGAACAATCCGATTTAGACAAATTTTTTTAATCCATTTTCTGAGCATTTTTTGCACTACAGTAGAAACCACATAAACCTATCTTTAAACAGTTTCAATAAAATTTCCATATTACAATGTTTGCAAACAAGTTGACTCTTAGGATATATAATAACATATTTTATTGCCTACTTTAAGACAATATGAGGATTATTGATCTTTTTTTTTTAAATGTTTAAATAACATTTAAATGTAAATGCTTGTTCTCTAAGAAATACTTTTCCTAATAAATGATTCCATTAAACAATGTTGCCACATAAATTGTCAATCTTTCTCTCCAAATATTTAATAAAATTGATGTCAGTTGAAATACGGTAGTTTTTCCTTATGGTTATTTCATGAAGTCATTTTTTATGCATTCATCAAAGCCTTGCTAATCAAAGTCGAAACTGCACGTACTTCCATGAACATCGCCCGATGCATTTAACCCTGAAATGGAAGACACTTATACATCTATTCTTATTTTCATAAGTTTGACTCTCAAAAATGAACTAGGCCTGAAATTTTTTTCACGAATATACTGAATGGGGAAAATGGTGAATGCGTGAACGTGCAATTGAAACTACCCTTGATTATGTCTATTTAATTATCGGAATATCTATATTACATACATGTATGCTACATTAAAACCGTTTGTGAGTAAGCTCACTTTCCATTGGGATATCTCTTCACAACTTCTTGCAGCCACTCCTGATGTAATTTTCATTTTTATCTGTTTACATAATTTGTTTCCACGAACCATAAATTCGCAGTCTTACTTTTCAAATGCTGCTATAAATGCGATCATTTTTAAACGGGCATTTCTTTAGAAGAATTCTTGATTTCCTATTTGATTAAACTGTTGGAACTTGCCTAATTACTTTTTTTTTTTTTTTCCTTTTTGAGACACACGTATTTATTCCCACTGGAGCCCTTCGCGACTAGGCCTATTTCTTATTGAAATACCTTCTCCTAAGAATATGGTTCAATAAAAGAACCTCGAGGTAAGCTATATGGATATCTGTACTTATATAAATATAGCCTACTAGAATTATACTTTATATACTTTTTCTTTTATTGAGAAGCTTCAAATTACTTTTACAAATGCAACTCACTTTAGAAATGTCACTTTTCATTTGGGATACCCGCTCTTATTTTTACGAATGAGACTGCTGGAACTCTTCGTGAGTGCCCTTAAGTTTTCATCGGGATGGCTGCGTTTATCTTCACGAATATGGATTCCATGCCTTGAAATAATTATTATTTTCATTTGTTTAGTGTTTTTCCTCCTTTAAGTACGCTTGCTCTTCTGCTGGAATAGCTTTTAAGTAAACTTTGTAATCTATCATAACTTCTTCCATGGGCTTTTGTCTTTATTTGGATGCCCTCACGATTACGAACGAGTGGAAACGATCCTAAGAGGCTTTCGTTTAATTGCACTGCTGTAGAAGAGAGCGTGTGGGATAAAATGGCGGCTCGATTCACTCCATCGACGAGCTCATTAGAAACGGAGGGAAAAGTCCTTTCAGCACAATGATCTTCGTTAGCGGCCATTTCGGTGATTAGGCGGGCCGTTTTAAAAGTCGAGACGCTCTTTTCAGCAGGTAGATTATTTAGCATAAATCATTTCGCTGGTCGGAAGCGTTAGCGGCAATCACGGACTGCGCTAATAATTTAATAAAGATCTCGAGCTGCTTCGGATTTGCATACATAAACATGAACGGCAATAAAGGTATGAATAATGCATGCCCGATTCCTTTTCTCTGCACAATATGTGATTGATCGCCGGCGATTCCTGACCGAAGGAAACTAAATTGCAACGGAAGACCGCGAATTTGCATTTCGAATTTCTTTCAAATGAAATTGCGCTTATTTGCTATTATGTGCCATGCCAACATTGCGAAAAGGGGGAGGGGGATGCGCACAATCATTTACGAGTGCGAAATATTTATTTTTTCCCTCCGCCTAGTATCTTCTTGCGATGAAGAAATTGCTTTAAAAGTGAACCCGCGTGCATTCGTTAAGGGTTTTTGGAATTTTCAATAAATTAATCCTGGGTTTTCTCTCTTATGGCTCTTCGAACGCGCAGTTCTGTTTTATATTAATGCAGCGTATTCATTATTCATATTATTCGCATTTAAGTTGCGGCAGAACTCTTTTTGGTACTTCTTTGAATAATAATAAAGTTCTGAGAATTAATACTGTGGCAGAAATGGCACCGATTGGAAAAAAAAAATGTTCAGCAAGTTTTGAATTTTTTTGCCTTGGTTTGATGAATTATGAAAATTGCTTTTTAGATGCGAAATTTAGCTTTGAAATTAAGAAAAAAGAATTAAGTAAATTATCGGATTTTACCCTGATTTATAAATAAGATTATTATTTTATTGACCTTCTTTTCTTCCACCCAATTATTATACAGTTTGACCTCCAAATGAAGTTATAACTAATTTTGTGACTTAATTACTCGAACATAACTTAAAAATGTGGCATATCTAAATTTATATTATTCATATAATTTGGGCTTTTCAAAATAGAATAATTTAACAAAATAATTTGAATCAAAAAGAATGCCTACCAATTAGTTACTTGCTCTTCCAGATAACTCGATACTTTTTTTTTTATTCTTCAGTTGTCCAACAGAGTAACTCTCATCTTCAAATTGCTTTTCACAAATTCGAATTTTTAATAAAAGAAGGGAAATACCGTGAGATAAGAAAATCTCATCAACTAAAATATATTTGAAATGAATTAAAATGACAAATGGAAAGTTTCGATGAAAGATTCTAAAGCAAATTATGCAGTGGAGCAATCACTTGAACCGGGTTTAGAATATTTTCCTCTCTCCTATGTATATATATATATATATTGGAAAAAAATATATATAACACGTAACCAAAAAAAATTTTTAGCTTATTTTACTAATCAGTAAAATGGGGAATTTTATTTTTGTCATCGATCTAACGGTTCATATATAATAATCCAATGCGGTTCAAATGTAGAAAAGAGAAAATTTGTCTTTAAGTGATATTGGAATTGAAATAGTGCGGTGGTAGAACAAAAATGATTTTGAGGTATATTTCACACCGATTTGCCAAATGAATTCACCACAAACGAATCAGAAATAGTGAAGGATTTAAACATTTTATTTATTTATGCAGTGCAAGTTGTAAACCGCCTCTTTTAACAAACTGATCGGCGCCTTTTTAACCTAATCAGAACATTAATGATTTACTTTAGACCCATTTATTATTCTGTCAAAATATACGTTTTTATTTGCTTATTTATTATACTTGAAGAATAAGCTGATTTCATTTTTGTATACAGCGTTATTTAGACAGAAGTTGGGTTTTTACAAATACGTATTAATTACTTGAATATAATGAGGCAAATTAGAACTGGGCCAATTATACTTGATAATATATTGAGATTATCATAATATGACTCATATTTTTAAAAATTTATTTGACTGTAACATTTTTTTTTAATCTATCCTCCTGAAAACGATCTCAGACTAGTTGCCTAGAAGGAAATCCGCTATTGATCAAAGATAAGTTTGAAGCAGATGGAATTGTAAAATCGAGTTCCGAAAGATGGAGATCAACAAAGATTATTTTAAACGTATCCTCTATAAGAACGGCCGTATGAACGTTTTTTCAAGCTGTAAAAGCAGTTTCTTTTTACGCTGCTTGAAAATGTATAATCAGCGACACGTGCGCGTGGTTGCTCAAATGAAGATTGCAAGGTGTATCTTTTTGAGTGTGTGTGTGTAATCTCAAGTGAAATTTGAATCCTTTTTCAGTAAATAAATTTGCTATTAACACAATAAGTGCATTAATAACTGTTCGCCAAAGACATCGTCTATGTTTAAAAAGAACCTAAGTACTTCTTTTTTAAAAGACAGATCAATAATAGGAAAATTTATCCTTCTACTCAGTAAGCTGAAACTTAGGTAAAATTTTTTCAGTAAATTACAATGTCTAAAACTTTAACTGAAAAACTATCATCTATGTTTGTAGATGTAATTAAGAAAAATAATACAGTAATACGGGATTCCAAAACCATTAGCAACTTTAAGCTGAGTGCTAATTTTACACAACAATAGTAATTTTACAATAGAGTTCATTTTTCAAAAAGGTATAATTAGTTCATTTTAAGTCAGTGTGACAATGAATCTTAATTGGGAATTAAATACGGCTTTAAAAAAGAATAACACTGACTCCACTGCAAACAGCTATTTTCAATGGCAGTTTTTGAAATGCTTATGCTTGGTGTTATGCCGATTCAATAATGATCCAAGTAGAATTCCAAAGTATTACTATTTAAAAGCTGGAAAATCAAGGAAGAGAAAGCAGCGATAACGGAAATAGTGATAAGCAACATATTTTCACGCTATCCAATAAACGTGAAAATCAGTTTGAAAAAAAAAAAAAAAAAAAAGTCAAATTTTATCCACCAACGAGCCACCCCTCTCAATCGTGAAAACAAGCTACGTCTGACTATTTCTTATCCTTTGATACAGAAGCCTGTTTGTATTTATTCTTGTTTTCTGGTTACGAAGAATCTCTCTTTTGCCCGCAACCTAAAGCCAAAGTAAAGCTTCGTCGGGTTGCTCAGGATTTCAAAGGATTGAGTCATTCGTACTTTGAAGCGATTTAAGTGGCAAATTTACATGTCGATATTTGTATTTTTTCTCATTCCGGGGATCCAACTGGAATGTGTTTTGTGAGGGTATTTGGAGAATTTCCAAGATGACTAAAAATTTAAAACGATGAAGAATATACCATTGCATTTTTTTCCTCTTGAGTTTAGGTAAACGTAAAATTCATGAGATAAAACCAGAAACCGCCCTTGAAATGAAAGTAGCCTTATACGTATGTTATAATTTCAGTTCGAGTTCCAGAAATAATCATTCGACATCAGGCTTCGGGTTCATTTTAACTTCTGAGTCGCGAGGGCTTTTATTTTCTCAAGATAGCTCTAAAATGTACCGAACCTAAAATGATGTATTAGAAAATTGCCTTCAAAATCTAAGTTCCAAAAAACATTCCCGCACTGCCTTCTCCCTGCTTCCTCTTTGGACTGCGTCGCGGCTGTAATGAAGAAATCTTGATAATGCATAAGCATTGAACTGTTTCCGTAATAGCATGAAGAATAAAATATATTTCTAAACAACTTCATGCTTGCTTCTTCTTAAATGAAGCAATATTATATAGACAGAGTTATCGGTAAGTCATTTCAAGGCCAAAGCGGCCTCTTATATAATCAAGGAAGTATGGTGTACCTGTAATGAAATGAATGCACCGAATTGAAGTGAAAAATGTATTCTCCGGTATTATTCTACAGTTTTTCCGAGTTAACCAACGACTCTTCTGCGTCGATGAGGATGCCATTGGCTTGTAAAGACCTCTTTCTGTAGTTAGATCCAAGCATTATTTATGGTATACGAATTCACGCAGTATTTTAATGTCTGTGAAAAATCTTGTGCGAAGCAAAAATTTTATCAATGGTTTGTTAATTTACTTCGTTAATAATAAATTCTTGTTATCTTCTTTTTGACACAATTTTAATTTGAGATTTGAAAGAATCCATTGAACAAAAATATGAATTTTATTAAGTAAAATTTCTAGTTGCATACAATTTTAAAAGTTTATTAAATTCTGATACAAAAAAAAGTTTTAAATCTGCAAAAATAGGTAATTTATCCCAAAAATCAATAAAATCACCAGTAGCTTTATACCGTCTTTCAAACTAGAGGAAAATATTAAATGTTTGTAAAATAAAAATTTAAAAAATTCTTAATAAAGCTAACAATTCTCAAAATATAATTCAATTTTTTTAGCATAGAAGTGGAATGTATCCACTTTGGAACACTACTTGACATCTGTCGAGCCTGTCAAAATATAAAATTATTGCAGGTTTGAAAAAAACATCTTTTTCTGAAGCAAGTACAAATTCTTATCATCCAACTGCTTAAAAATAAGTATTGACGTAACATGAAATATAATATTCGGATATCTCATACAATTAAAAAAAAAACTTGGAGGAAAATGCCCTTTTAGAAACAAAAATTTATATTTTACTTTATTTCATAATAATTGGTTTTCTTTAAGCAATTGCAAGTAAAATAGGCTTTTTTTTTTTCCTTTACAGAGGAATTCATAAAAATGGAAAAACATTCCTTGATATGCATTTCAGTTCAGTTTTAGAATTTTGCTTTGAATTTTATAAACAATTTACTGATAACATAACTTTAGAATACAACCAACTTCATAAACATACCCTATAATATTTTCACATTAAGTACATTAAATTTAGCTGCTCATCCCCTACCTGCAAGTATAAAAATTTCTTTCAGTTAAAAACTGACTAAGAATGCGCAAATAATTAAAAACTAACTAAGATTGTACAAATAATAAGCAACAACAAGAATTGCAATTCGATTCCAAAAGACGAAACTGAAAACCTGCATAATTTCATCTCCTCCAAAAACGATCGTATCAAAAGTTAAATCGCATAAAAAAAAACAATTCTCAATAGTGAGACTCTCTTTATGGCTTTGTCAGATTGCAGCGTTGTTGTTTCTGCTTTTTAAGCAGAATTCCACTCTCTTGCTTAGAATTTCCCGAAAGAATGCTAAGAGTAGTGATATATAGTATGAAAATATGTCATGCATGATAAAACTTTTACACACTTAAATTTAACTTGACCTCCTTCGTGTTTATTAAGATATGATTGCGCAATCAATTTTCCTGATGTTCTAGAACTTTAAAATAGTTAAATTCTGATTTTATACTAGTGGCACCACATTGTAATGAATTTGAGAAAGATTAATTTTAAGACTGAATAAAAAATAATGAATTAAAAATTAAGAGCAGAAAAAATATATTAATAATTAGTTGACTAATTTAAAAGCAATATATAAAAATTAAATTAATAAAAGAAAATAATTAAAATGAAGTATTCTAATTTTTAATACATTAATAAAATCTTATTTTCACTAGCTACTTTTTATTATATTAATTTACAAATTTAATCAAACATATTAGTAATGTAAGTTGGTCAATATAAGAGGTAAATTACAAAATGAAGCTTAATCCAACAAATGGACGCGTTGCTATTTTTTAAATCGATAATTTAATTTAATTATCCAAACTGCTCATCATTTTGACAACTTCTTTAAAATACAATGAGGAATACATGATAGAGAATTATTGAATTAAAACGGCGTTCTCACAATAAAACATATGCAAACCTCTGATTTTTCTTTTAGAAACAAACGATATTAAAACTGGATTATTAATAATAATTAAGTTGAAATACTATTTATATAACTTGCTCTTTATGTACACCTGCCGACAATGTCAAACAATCTTACATTCAGAATATAAATATTGATTGTAATTGTTTTGCACGTAATTTTAATTTTCATTAGAAATCTTCCAAGAAATAAATTTTCATTTTTTTTCTTTTCCACTTTATTTAAAATGAATGCAGAATACATAACGGATAATTTGCTTGAAATATTAAGCTCTCGACTGCTTCCAAAAAAAAAAGCAAGAGACGAGTTTCTAGTTTCTCAAAAATGTGTACTAAATTAAACATGACATCAACTCTAATTGTTTTATTTTCAAAATTTCAAGTTATCAAGAACTTCCGAGAAAAGATATTAAACCTTGAAAGCAAAAGTACAACGTAAAATTCTTTCGAATAAAAAGAAGGAGCGGATGTCTTCGGTGTCATCAATTATGATCAAAAGCTTAGAAATATAAAAGCTACTTTTTCTCCTCTCCGGGTTTCGCGAAATCTTCTTAGATTCGCCTTAAAAATGCATAAATTTTGAAACTTAAATAAGATATAAAAACCAGACAAGAAAAATAAAAGTTAAATCACTCGCGTTGGGTATTTAATTAATTAATTTCACGCACTCTCGAATAACGTTCCATTAAAAGGAATAATTTAGAACAATATTCAACGTGCTCTATGATAAAGATCTGTAAATATCAAAGAGCATTTTAAATTCGTCTCGGAGAATTATATTATCATTTGTCTTGCTTACAAAATGTCCCTTGCATGAAGCAAGGAATTTAGGTTTTAGAATCTGTCTATTTAATGTGAGCTTACGCCAACGAAAATTATCCGAGAAGGTTGCTCACTCATTTAAAATGCATTTGTCGAAGAATTATTGATCTTTAATAGGATTGTTTACAGATCGTATTTGTTGCAAAACTTCGAGAAATTCATCGTTTATTTTACTTAGAATCTCTTGTAAACTTGGCAGCCTTATCTTCGTGTTGGAAGTTTTATTGAAGAATGGAAGCAGTCATACAGACATGCAATTTTCAAAAACTTGAATTATATATATTTGCTAAAAAAATTAGTATTTCACAGTAAATTTTTATTTTATGAAGTGACATATTTCTTACTGGTAAACGATTCAAAAATTACTGACTAAAATAAAAATAAATAAATAAAAATTAATGGGGATTCCCTCCTATAGACCAATACTCCGTAATGTGTGTGTTTCAGGCTTCTTTTGCTGGTTTGAGTGGGTCAGGACTTTTATATTATGTAATCTACAGGAAACAACTTTAATATTAAGAAACATGCAGTAATCTGAAATATGTTAAAGTATTGGTTAAACATGAAATTTTATTTTATTGGTCTTGCGTGAAATATTAAAATATTCAGACTGATTATTTACAGTCGTGCTAATTAATTAAACATGAAAAATCTAGTATTTGCTTAGTAACACTTGAGCAATTAAAATATTCACATTGATTATTTACGGTCGTGATATTTTTATTTTCCTGTATAAAGAAGCACAGTCACAAAATGTTACTTTGCTTTACTTATTGAAAAATTCCATACAATTAAAGAGTAAATTGCGCAGAAACAAAATTGCCTTCACTGAAGAACTTGAATTTGACGGCGGTCTTAAATGGTTTGTGAACAAAATTATATTCTGAAGAAAAACATTCATGTATTGATAAATATTATTTAGGTCTTTCAAAGACCCCTTGTTAATTAGCATTTATTACCTAAGAAGTATGCTATGCTGAATAATTTAGTAGCTCTCATTTTCGTTCAGCGTCACCTGTACAGCATTTTGACCAATTTTATCACGAATCACACAATTTGCAAAAAGCATAGGAACCTAAAAATATTATTCAAATACTATTTTTTACTATTATGATTTTTCGTTATGGTGATTAGCCAACTATTTATAGACATCCAAAAGTATGAAAAGACAAACATTTTATTGAACTTCTGATATATTTCTGAGGATGCTTTGATGTAATTTTGAATACATACAAATTTATAGAACCTAAAATTGTATCATAAAATAAATATGGTCAGACACATGTGATCGACTGTGTGGATCATCAAAATGCTCAAAAGCTATATTAGAAGAACAATCCAATTTTAGGTATGATCTTCTCTCAAAACCCGATCCCATCCTGGAAACGGGGCAGCAAAACAAAAAAAATCTGGCGTTAGTTTGTTTTATTACATTTCTTGGAAAGTTGTGCTTAAAAGTGGTTTCTTTTTTAAATTGTTATTTGGTTTGGAAATGTGGCTAATCAAACCGTGCTAAAGAAAAATCTTCACATTTCAGAAATTTGTTGACCATGAGAGCCTATCTTTGTTCTCTCAAACGATACCGAGAATCAATTGTTCACCTGGAAGTGAAACAAGGGATATAATATTACATACTTTCCTTGAGTCAGAGAGGATCTTCTTCCATTTGAAGGCATTTTAACCTCCTATGGCCTCCATCAGCCTAGTGCAGACTTCAGCCGGATGAGGTTCTCATCACAATAAATCATAATTTAACCATATCATTTCAACCTTGATATTGTACCTCCGTCTTGAAACAATTTAACTTTTCTTCCTACACTGTCGATGTCTTGAATATTTGTTCTCTATCGGTCAGTTAAAGAACCACTACGACCGGAAGAGGTATTATTAAGAGGTATCGCAATGAATTGTTACATAACTCTTCAGATGTTAAACTGGTTGCTCAAAATTACAAAAACAAAAAGTCGAACTTGCAGCCATATCCTCGGCTTTTCAAGAGAAAACAGCTGTCTCTTTCTAAAAATTATGCCACTGAAGGAGCGGAATCGACTGGCATAGAAACTCGACGGTTCGTTTTGCTTACTAGTGACAGTTAAACGATCTCTCGAAATCTTCTTACGTTTCCAATTCACAACTTATATTTGGAGCATTCCTGTTATTACGAGCCTTGCTGGATATTGTGACTTTGTACCAAGTCTTTGATACAATAATTTTTTTTCACGCGTGATTAAAAATAGCACCGACAAAATGCAAATGCAAGTCAAGCTTAAGAAAAAAAAATTACACAGAAACAAGAATTGATGATGTTTTTCGAAGGTGCCACACATCATCTCAAGCATTGTATAAAGCAAGAACGAATAGCAAAGATAAATTTAAAAAAATATTTTCATTTTATATCCTCACAAATTATGCATGCACAGCAATAATGAGAATAGAAAGAGTTCAAAGTTTGTGCTAGAGAAATGGCATGTGTATAACATCTACGATTCACTTTTCACTTTTTCAAAATTTCCAGAAGAATATAGGATCAGTTCTTATATTAATCTTCCTAAAATGTCTCCTTGCATAATATATACAAAAATCACCCTACTGCAGATGTTGTTACTCACGAGGAATCCACTGCTGCATTGAAATTGGCTTTGCTTATCGCCTATTTCCACAACAGTGCACTCTTTACATTTATTTAAATAACTTACATGGCTCCTATGCGATTTTTCTTTATTATCGAACATCTGTATTGTCCTTGCGTTTTAAATTAACTCAAATTTAAATCCGTTCGTAAATTGTTACAGTGACTCAACAAAATACAGAATTTTTCTGAGTTTTGAAAGGCAGAGAAACCGACATTTATACAACACAAATGGATTACAACTTCATACGTAAATAATTGGCACAATATGAATTGATTAGTTTCAAATCTATTAAATTTCTTTTCATTCATTAAAAAACTTTTCAAAAATTTCTATTAGTCGTAAAAGAAATATCTTATGTTATTGCTATGCTAAGTAGTGAATAATCCAACAAATGGTTGTTATTTGCTCTATCATTCACTACTTCATTTTAGGACTGTGCCTATTTTTGATATATCGAAAAAGATCGATTTCAATACAATTTCTAATAAAATAAACCGATTTATTGATATTATAATGATATAGCTTACGATATACTGCGCTCTAAGGAATTATTACATGCAATTAATTTTTGTTTTCTTTGTTTAGATGACTTAAAACATTTGTATACTAGCAGAGTTTTTACAATTGTATGTTTTACTGTTGCATTGTTCTTCTAAATTATTCTTGATTTAGTTATTCTGTAAGGAACCAACTCTAAATTATAATTATTTGTTTTCGAGATATTTTAAAATTTAATTTAATCCTAATTAATTTCCAAAGTTTTATCTTAATTCAGCCCATATTAACTTCATTCTAAAATGTTCTCTTATTTCCTGATCCCATTCCACTTTTTCTATTTAATTTCAACAGAAGCTTTGTAAAAAGGCTTAAATCAACAGTTCACACGCTCCGAGTGAAGGAATAAAAAATTCTCTAGCTAAGCAAATTCTTTTTAAAAGGTACCTAAATTCCCCTACCTAAAAAGACACGAGTAAAGATATCCCTATCAAAATCTCACAGTATATAAACACTGGGCAAAATATTCTCTGCCTCTTTTTACGCTTCTCTGCTATTGTATCGCTTGTGCACGGACGTCTTTTGTCTGTGCTTCTTGTACATAAATTATGCCTCCCAGGATGGAATGAAATTGAAATTTAAAATTATAAAAGTCTCTCTCCCTCTCTCTTTTCTGCCTCTGTTTAAAAAATTATGTTTACATATATATATTGTTACGGATTTACTCTTCCGTCGGGTATTTTTTTATTTGTTGGTCCATGAAATGAACAGTTCTTTAGTGACAGAAGATGACTTTTATTAACACGTAGACGACAAATATACAGCCGAGACGAACACTGGAAATACACAGCAGCACACTACAACCAACAGTAGTCCACAAGTAGTAATCGGTAGCAATGGCAACCACAGCACACAAACTGGTCAGACAAAATTCGGCAGAAGGAGGGAAATCACGTAGCTTCACTTTACGGCCTGTCCAGGCGTCTTCAAATCTCCACTGTCTCCTCACTTTAGCCCTATCCAACTGCCGTCTCACTACTACATGACTGGCTACTCCGCACATGACTCGATGCTGCTTCTACAACACGACTCGGCACACAGCTCAATTCGACAATCGCTTGAGCTCTCCGCTGGACTGATCCAACTAATCACCATAGATTCTTACCACGATTAATTTCGGCGTACTTAATGACAATGTTTGACGGAGTACCCGCCCGAGATGGGCTACCTCCAAACTTTGCTATTGATTAGAACATGACTTAACATAAACTGACATGAGCTGTTAACATCAGATGGTGATGGTGGTAGGAGAAGCACTGAACTTAATCTTCTGGAGAAATTGCGTGTAGCAGGTGAGGGAGAATGGGAGTAATGTAGAAGCCAATAGGAGAGCAGGATGTCAGGGAAGTAGGAGAGGCTGAAGCAGGAAAGTTTCCAGTGGAAGGTGAAGGATAAACTATTGCTCGTAAGTAACCAATCAGGATGCTGGGTTATTGCAGTGAGATGACTTTGGTTTTGAGGAGACTCAGTTCATCAGAGCATTCAGGATTGTGAGCTTCTTCTCTTCCGTTTTCTTTGCACGTTTGGCAGCTTCAATTCATTTTGGGAATTCTTTGAGTATTTCTTTGATTTCTTTTAGTATTTCCAAGGTTTCCAGAATGGAGGGGAAGTCTTCAATAGCAGTCAAAGTTGAGGTCACGTTCTGTTTTCGAGGTGGGTGAACAGGTGGGGGGACTTGATTTCTCTGTTGCTTTCTAGCTATCTCAGCGTAGGAGGGTCTTCCATTGATCGTTGTTAACTTAGGGAATTTAATGCAGCCTTTCCATGCAGCTGTATGACCGGTTTTATTGCAGTTTACGGAGACTGGATCTTGGATTTTTTCGGTGATATTACAGCTCCTGGTTTGGTGTGCACCACCACACTTGATACATTTAGGTGCTATTCTGCAGTTCCTGGCTGAGTGATGGAATCCTGCACAGTTGTAACAGATGGTTGCTGTTCTTTTCCTTCTATAACGTTTAAATTTTATTCCTAGATGTAGGAGGGTTTTTTCATTATAAATGTTAAGTGCACTACTTGATTTTTTGATTTTTAGCAGGACTATGGGGTCTTCATCTTGTAATTTTTTTAGTTGAGAAATTCTGATTATGTTATATTTTCTCTCTTCCAGTTCTTTGACAATGTCTGCTTTCTCTGTGTCTCCGGGGAGTTCTTTCAATATAATTTTTAGTGGCCTGTCTTCGAAACTTTCAGGTAATATGAATTCTTCTTTACTCTCAGTTAGTAGTTCAATGATCTGATTTCTTTCGTTTTCGTTTGCTGGTTGAATGGCAATCATATTTTTAACAAGTCTATTTTCTGTTAGAGGGTGTTTCTTGTGGATTGCTTGCAGGGAGATATTACAGTTGTTTGATAGTTTAAGATTGATAGGAGCAGATCTATTGTTGTGTTTCTCTTGGATTTCTTGATTTTGATTCAGGATTTCAAATCTGTTTGAAGCATCCATGATATCTGGACTTTCTTCTATTTTCCTAATTTTTGCCACTTTTTTCGGGTTTACGAGCTGGAAGTTGTCATTATTCGTAATGTTTGTTATGCAGTTTTCTTGGGGTGAGTTTTCTATTTCCATTTCTTTATGTACTGGTTGAGCTAGGTTAATCACAAAATTTGGGTAATTATTATCAACCGGTTTAGAAACTGTGTCATTAAAACGTAGTTTTCACCTGGTATCGGTGTAAAGCAAATTGTGCAACATCCCGCTTTGATCTTAGTTGACCTTCCGCAAACGGAACAGATCACTACTCTATCATCAGAAAAATTGCTAGAGCTTCTACTCTCACAACGTCCGTCCCCTTCCATAGCTGAAGACGAAATAAAAAAAAATTAAAAAAAAAAAAAGATTAATTTCGGCTTGAGATTGCCGGTTTTTTAAAGTTCTCGGAAGTGGGACGAGAAGTTTCTGGACCAATCAGGCGCATCTTGGTTCCAATTGGCTGAGTCGCCAAAATTCTGGAAGTTTCCAGTAATATCTATTTTGTCGCCAAGCCCTAAGATCACAGATTCTACATCCGATCAGCATCCAACAGAGCTGATCGTAAAATGCTTTTTTCCAGTGATTAAACCAACCGTGCTGAGAAGCAGCATCACAGATTTGTAACAATATTATTTAAATGTAGCTATATAACTTTTATGTTTTTTATAAAATGTGTTGTGCAGCGGAAAAGTTTTAGATACAAACTCCACTAATATATACGTTTCTCGCTAATGTAATCAAAATTCAATAAGTTAGTGATTGGCTCCTTATTATATTCCTTATTAAAATTCCGACCGATTTATATGAAGCATTTAAATTGACATGCATATGGATTTTATGTTTTGTTTTAAACTTCTAAAGTTATTTGAATCAATAAAAAATATTTTCTGATAATAGTATTCATTATTCGTTGAAAATTTAATTGCTTTTTTTTATGCTATAAGCACATTTACTAAATCATTTTTCCTTTTTAAAAATATTTGTTATATCATTCACGTTTTAATGAATATGTGTTAGAAGTATAACATTTAAATGGTATTATAAATATATGTTTGACGAAAGCTTTCTTTAAATAATTCGTTGGCTTATTAGCAAAATTAGGCAACTTATTGATAAAAGCATGGTGGCAGTAAAAATAGAAACAATATTATTAAAAATAAAAATCTGATAAGTTGATTCGTCATTTGATGAATAAATTTTCTTTTGGGATCAAATTTTCGATGCAGGTCAACATTTCAGAATTCTCATCTCCGTCATTTTGAAATCAGCTCTAAATTTTACCTTAAGATATTTTTCCCCTTTTTAATTCATTTTCATCTTTACAGTGTATGTTTTTTAATTTTCAAACATATATGACTTTTCAGACTTTAAAAATATTACTTCGTTTCTACTCCATAATATTTTGTTCATCAAATTATATTGTACTTTTTTTATTTAAAATAAAATTAATTTTAGAGACAAATCTGTTCACCCATTAGTTGATCGCTGTCTAAATTTCAATACTCGTCCACCTTAATCTGGAGTTCGATATTGATCGAGCTTGATCATTCGAAACTTTCTATATTTACCAAATTTTCGATACTCATCGAACTTTTGATTTTGATCGGACACTCATGCCATTTTGAATAAGTCTGGTAATATCTTTGGGTTGGATTCGGATGCAGGGCTTTGGAAGCAATTTAGGAAGGGGTCGATAGATCTTTATTATTCGGATATGTTTCAGATTGTATACGTATGTGTCGGGTTATTTATAATGTTTTATTTTATTTTCTTTCTCTCCTTTTAACTCACATGCTTTTCTATAGTATGTGCTTTTGCAATTTAAAAAAATGAATAATTTTTCGAATTTTTTATCTCTAAAATTATTGCATCATTTCAATTTCTTAACATATATATATGTTAATATATTATATTGTTTTTTTTTCTTCTTTAAGATATATATCATTTTCAGCGGCAGATCAATTCACCCATCACTTGATCGCTATCTAAATTTTGCTGTTCGACTCTTTGGATCCAGCGTTCAATGTTGATTGACCTTAATCGAACATTCGATATCGAATTTTCAATATTTATTGATCTTTTAATCAAATATCAAGTCACTGAGAATGTCTGGTGAAATCTTCCAATTGGATTCGGAAACATCGCTTTGGAAGCACTTCGGGAAAGGGCACATATGTTGATGAAATGATATATTTTTATTATTCGGATTTATTTCAAATTGTGTATGAACATAATATTTGTTGAGATGCTTATGATATTCGCCGTGTTTGCTTTGTATTTCATATAGCATTATATATTTCCAAAAACATATAATTTTTCTGGAAATAAAAATGAACTAAATATATTCCTTCATTTCTGTTTCATAATATATTCTTTATTAATTTATTTTACTAATTGTTTTATTTTATTTATTTATATTTAGAATAAAGAATAATTTTAATGATAGATTGGTTCACTCGTCATTTTATAATTATTTAAGTTTTGCTGTTTATCGAATTTGATCGAGGGTTCGATGCTGATCGATTTTTCAGGAGCACAGAGAAGCAACTTGGCAATATTTCCCTTTTGTTTCGGTAGCATAGCAGATTCTTTTTATGCTCATAAAATTAGCAATGTTAATGGGAATATATAATAGTGAAAGGACAGGTGCTTTTTCTTGAACTTCTTTCATGTTCCTTCACAATTTATAATTTTTTTTTCTTTTTTTAAATTAGACTTTAAACACTAGATTTCGAATTTGTGAAATTTGTGTGAAAGACATAAAGGTTTTGTGTTTGTGCGAAAAATGAAAAGAACTGATTTTTTTTTCTGAATTAACAGTAAAGAAGACTGCATTTTAGAAATTACTCTACCGTGGAAAAAAATAAAATATTTTGATTTATTCAAAAAGAGCTGGCATAATGCTACTGCTATGCTTTCTAATGAATATATTTTATTATATTTTAATATTTTATTTGAAGGGGAAAACCCGAATATTCTTGTTATATAATTAAAAACTAGCAAGACAGATGAAATTTTTTTTTTCGAGAAGTTCTGACAAGTCAGTATTCTAAGAGAGATTATATGTAATTTATTATTGCAATAAATTAATAAAAAAAATCCAAAAATATCGATTTATCTTGGGCGATATACCGCGGTGATGAAATTTGATCATTGCTGATACGAACTGTCTTTTATTAATGAAAATTTCCACTTCAGTTATTACTCGTGGTGGAAGACATTCTCGAAATCGTTATAACTAAGAATGGGGGAAAAGAATACTACGAATGAAATAGAATATCGTACCTAAGAAGATCCCAGTGAAGGGATTAATTTTCGAGTGATGAGTTGATCTCTCTCAAAATCATAAATATTTGTGCATATTTTCATAACAGAAAAAATAGAATTATAAACATTAAATATAGCAAATATTTCAGCACCAAAAATTTGAAATGAAAAATGGAAGAATACCTTTACAGAGCGTAAATAATGTCACATTTAGACATGTACGCATTAATTAAATAATAAATTTGTTAGACATCAAAATGTCATCACATGTCAAAATATGAATCGAAACAATTTTTTGAGAAATCGATCTCGTAAACTACGATGAAAAATCTTTGTGAGATGACACTTTTTCAAAACATATTCATTTCATGCCAAAAACGGGGAACAAGCTATTATTTCTTCACCTATTGCAATGATGCATATAATTCGACTTGCTCGTTTTATTTAATGAGGTTCTCACATATATGAAAATACTTTGGCTTTTGTAGGAAAGGTAATAAAAAGTTTGAAATATTAAATTTTTTTACTGCCCCTAAAGCGGAAAAATGTTAATGAGTAAAATATTTTTCTTGATTTCATTTATAAGCACACCTATTTTCCTGCTTCTATCTGTAAAATTTGCTGAGATATTAAAAAGCAAATTTATTGACTTAGATCCTATTTCTGTGCCTCTAGCAGTATTTGAACGAGCCTTTCACTGAAATTTTCAAAGATGATATATATATCCCGAAAAAATTATTAAAAATTCAAAATCAGATAATAAGAACGCATTGATTAACTCTTATTAAATTTTAAAAAATGGTCGCATAACGCTTGAAAGGAAGTACTTAAAAATTTGTTCAACATAAACAACTTCGACACATACACAAATTTGCGCATATTGATTAAAAGTAGGTATTTTGATTTAGCCGCCAAAGATCGACAGAGTGTGCAAGGCCAGAACCAATTTATCTCTTATTTAGGACAATCAAAATAACTGAGTATCATTAAGCATATTGTTGCACTAAAGGGAACCAAGAATAAAAAGGATATAACGCGCATTTATAGAGAATGATGAACCGCTTGTACAAAGAATGAATCTTTAGATCAAAACTTCTGTCTGTCTAAATTGCATTTCTCAGAGAGTAAGGATTTTATCTAAAATAAAGTATTACTATAAGGTCGACAATTTAGTTCCCCATTAAATATTGTATCAATCCTGGAACTCCGTGAATGTCGTATGAATGACAGTTATTACGTTGAAATGTTCTCTACACTTTTGATTTCGGAAGGCTAAGTACTGGACTGACTGTTACATGAGAATGAAGTTCACATGAAAAATCAGTCAACATGTCAATTTCTGCATCATATGTCTAACGCCTTATCGTCTTCCTTCTTCACTAGGAAAGTAAGGATCCTGTCTTTGACAATCGCTAAATGGTTCTGTAAAGGCATTTCCTAAAAGGATGTCGAAAATTCGGGAAACGAAGTTAATTTTCTTCTGGAATTTAGACAGCATTATGATTACGTGCAGCAGAAATCGTCAGCATACCCAAACATTCCTTGTTACTGAAATATATCATTCTTTTAGAAAACTCACAAATGCGAGCAAAGAATTTCATTTTCTTCTTCGCATTCCAGTACTCCTCTGATTATCTTAAATGGTCCGTTTCTCTTTCTTTCTTTATATAAAGTCGATGCTACAACAATCGACCCGTCGAAGTCGGCAGCAACATTATGCGTGATTAACAAATTTCTTTAAAATTACAATAATTACATGACGTATTTGACAAATATTTATATGTGACCATTTTTCTTTATGGAATAAACGCATGTTTCTGTATTTCTGAAATAAGTGTTTCTTCTAAAGTTGTGATAAATTCGTTTCAATTTAAAAGTAAGCGTATCTCTGTAAATTTTGTAAAATGTGGAACTTCGCATGAATGTAAGAGAAACATTTTACTCATTGACACTTTTACACTATGGGAGACGTATAAAAATTGATATATTTTTTTACTTTGTAGTATCCATCTCCACAAAAGTCAGATGTTTTCTTATAGTTGCCCACATTAATAAAATTAAACTTTGTACCTGGAAATATATCTCTGGATACAATATTTTGGGAAATAATACCTTGTTCCACTTTTGGGAGACACCCAGTATATATATTATGAATGTTTTTGGGAACATATTTGTTTGATCTGCAAATATCTTTAAAATTTTAAACCTCTACTGCTGAGCTATTTTTAATCTTTGTCTAAGCAATGATTAAGAATATGTTCAAATAATTTTAAATCGAAGCTAATTACCATTTGTATGAAACTATATAATAGTACAGTATAATGCAACTCTACTGTGAAGGTAGTCAGAATTAAAACGCACTGACTACCCTATTAAGCTAAGCAGTGTAAAAGCTCCAAAATTGTTGAACATACTATTCAAGACATGGAGAAATGAATTAAAGAGAAGGGGGAGGGGGATTAGTTCCAGAAACGCTGATAGATGACGCTGTACAACAGAAAACATGCTGAAAAATCACAAAATATATATTTGTAACAAATTTTATTCAAACGATCAAACATCCAATTACAAGGACCTTATTGATGCAGAAGAAACTGCTCAATATGGTTCCCTTCTTCAAGATGTAAAATCTGCATTCTGTGGACAACTTGTTCTACTGCGGATTGAAATTTGTCGATTGAGATACTTCTCACGTGCAGAGTGATATTGCCTTTTAAATCTGCCAAGGTCACCCAAACGATCTCAATAAACAAGATTTTTTTAAAATATCCTCACAGTCAAAAATCACTACTAAGATCTGGAGAACGAGATGGCCAATTTGTCGAAAACGCTCAACTAATTGCTCTATTAATTATTTATGCATTTTTAATTAAACTTAGCTTACTCCTTTTATTCTATTAATTAGTTTGCGCAATTCTTTACTAATTACATTAGTAAAATGGTGCCAGAGAAACTGCTGTACACAGAGTCCAATATGTGGAGACGCATCTCGCATAAAGGTAATTGAATCAAGACATTGGCACTGCTGCATTAGAGATACAACAAAATTTTGTAGCATGCTTTTGTACCTCCTGACAGTCACGATGCATGTCGCAAGGCCACTGTGCGTAGCCTCTTTGAAGAAGAAAGATCCAAGAATAAATGTGGCTATGTATCCACACCATACTGTAACTTTCGGCGAATGAAGTGGAATCTCTTGGAAGATATGAGGGTTCCCCGTGTCCCAAATGTGACAGTTATGGATGCTGAAATGTACTTCATCGCTACATAAGATCTGCCATGGCTACGATGCATCCACGTCAACAGTTACCAGAAAAGTCAATGTAAAGATCAGTCAGTCTCTTCTCCCTGTCGGTAAACAACAACTGCTGATTGTAACGAATTTTGTACGGGTAAAAATGCACCATTTTTCTCCGTGCGTTCCACACTGTACTGTAGGGAACACCCAAGTGCCTTGGCACCCATCCACGTGCACTACTACAGCTTACAACGTTATCCATTGATTGTTCAACAATAGCAGTGGCAACATCTTCAATGGCATGTGAACAAGGGATTTGCGCCCTCAACCGATCTGGACTCTAAGATCTCCATTTTCCCGCATCAAGCGATCATTCAGTTTGTGGAAGTAATGCAGTGTCGAAGTGTAGCTGCAACATTTCCTTTGATTTCAAATAACTTCACAAAGTGCTCTCTGGCAGTGTGTCAGTCATCGCTGATAAGAAGGACATTTTCAACCTTTATTTCTTTTTATGCCCAGAACAATAGCTGCAAACCAAAAGTTCTGCAAATTTTTGTGCTTACAGTACGAAATTGCAGTTACAATGATAGTTTAAGTTTCTTCACTTTTTTTTATCTTCCTTTTTTAATATCAGCCATAGAAATCAAAAAGAAAATTCCACACCGCATGTTTTTTTGTATGATTATTCATATCTTTTCGGCATATTTTCTGTTGAACAGTACCATCTGTCGGTGTTTCTGGAACTAATTTACTAATTATTTTTCACGTAATATGTTTCCCCATGTCTTGAATAGTACATTCATTAATTTTGGAGCCTTTACATTGAGTAGTTCCCTGTATAGGGAGTTCAGATTAAGGGTGTTTTAATTCTGACAACCTTGAAACTCGATGTACGATAATAAAAAAAATTTCAGCTCTAGTCATTATCAATGACTTGGCATTTGTACATGGCGACTGAACCATGGTGCTATTCTTCCACAGTATTTTTCCTTCCCGCCATATTTAGCTTCAAAAAGGCACATGTATGCTTTAACTTTTTGTATCCGCAGACAGGCATTTACCACATCGTACCTCCACTCCAGCATCTCCCCACTTTCCTATAAATCGGTTGAAAAGAAGAAACATTAAATCAATCAAGTTGAGTAAATACCATTTATTAATTTAATTACAAAAGAAATACAGAATTGAAAAGCAACCATTCCGTTTTAAATTATTCAAAATCCTTTCAGCAATCCGCTCCAGACTCTTAAATAGAACTAAAACTGTTTGAGTAGAAAGATAAATCAAACCTCCTGTCTTCATAAATCTGTTTAAGTACCAAAACAGCAAGAGAAGAGTTGATGTCAAATTTTATTATTTCAGTTATACGATTTACCAACTATTCTCTTGAGATCTATACTGTAGATAACAGATAAAAAAATGCTTCCTACAGAAGTAAAGTGTGCAAGCAGTTCAATGGTAACGCAACAAGTGTTGGAGTAACTGTAGAAATTTTTGCAGTATGCGATAAGGTTATCAAGTACTGACCCTGGAACCACTGACTTTAAGCCTGGTTTAAAAGAAATAAATTTTAGCTATTGGGAAGGGGGGGGGGGGCTTTTTGCAAACAAACAAGAAAAATATAATTTTTTGATTTGAGACATGATTCAACATATGAAAAGTCCACTGTTTGCTTGGAATGAGTTCACTTCAAAATATTGGTTCTTTTCACTCTCTTTTTTTCTGCCACATTACAACCACCAAAAATTTTGCAAATGGATGACTCAAAACACGAAAACTGCAAGTCCTTTATGAACAAACACTGGCGTCTTGAATCAAAACTCAGCTGATAAGAAAGTGATTTTTTTTCTCCCAAAACTTTTACACGCAAGTCCATCTTTTCTTTAAAGTTGTGGAAAATTTAAACTTCTAGTAATAGTGAGGGAAAATGAAAGCGATACAGAAAGACAATTTTCCATTCAAATTCCCAACTGTGACAAGTCCTTTCAACCATTTTATAATTAAGATGGAACAACGCATGTCACTTACCAAAACGATACAGAAAATATAGGTTTAATGAAAACTGCACATAAATTGGAAGAAAAGGGTTGCAAATGAACGTATCTCAGAAATGCAAGAAGAAGAAGAAATAAGTTGACTTCGAAGAATGAAGAGACATGTATGATATTTCGTCAGATTTAACACTTAGTGGTTTATGAGATAAGACAAAATCCTCCACTTCATCCTGAAATCCGGAATGATCCTCTTTTTCCTGGCAACGGATAATTTTCTTGTAATTCTGATTACACTTTCCAAATGCATTTCAAGTTAAATCTGCTATTACCAAACAATTGGTTGACTGTTTTTAGTAAGAAATTTAGTCCCCTCTCAGTGAATTAGAAGAGTCTGTAAATGAAAAAGCAGGATATATATAACAATTTTTTCCGCCTTCGATTGCCCCCAATTGCGGCTGACCTATTAACAGTAACTGTTAAACAGAGACTGAACTGGTAAACGCAGGCCTGAAACATTATCTTATCCTGTCGCGTAATGTAGTACTTTCATTTTTTGAAAGTGGCAACATGTAAAAATATCAGAGTGAAAATAAAAGAATGGAAGGAAGTTGCTCTCAGTTTAGATGTCTCATCATTTTACTTTTTAAAAGCTGCATTAAGAGAAAGGGAGCCACTTTGTTTCTGCAAATCTCAACAGTATCAACAACTTGATACCATCGAAAATATGTTTTCGCAACTCAGTACTCAAATACCTTAATGTGTAGGGTTAACAAAAAATAAGTTTACCTCTTAAGAGAACTCTAGAATGCTTACTTTTTATCCAAATTTGAATTACATATAATTTAGACGATAAGCTTGATATTTAGCAAATAAAATATATTAATATAAAGTTCTGCCAATAGAGGACGCACTAATAGACATAAGACATTTAATATACTTTATAAATGCTAAATAATTCTAAAAAGTAGCATTAAACTACTTAAAATTTTCCTCTACATACTCAGTAAAGATGTTCTGTAATCGCAAAAGCATATTTTCCGTAGCTGACTGGTGTAAATTTGCTGGAAAATCAAGATCATGACGCTGAATTCTGTCCTTCTTAACTAGCACTATTGCTGGATTTTAGCGGTGGATACTATCCTTTAGGAAACATCACAGTCAAAAGTTACAGGGGGTGATATTCAGTGGACAATGAGACCATGCTATTGGAAAATAACGGTTAATCACCCGTGCACCTGTAAAAGGTCATATTAGAAATTGTTTAAGCGATGATAAATGTGAGGAGCACATAATGTACAAAAATGATGTCCTGAAAGCATCCAGCTTGTTGAAATTGTGGGTACTTCAGTCCTGTGACGTAATATGCTTGAACTCTATTTGCAGTTATTTCTTCTTCAAAAAAAAAATGTGTCCAATGATAAGGGTAGACATAGAACCACTCCAGATTGTCACTCTTTCAGGATACAAGGGTTGCTCCTGGCCAAGGTTCTCCGCAGCCCAAATTCAATGTTTATGGATGTTAAGTTTCCTATTGAGGCAAAAAGCTCCACAAAATGTTCTATAATAAAGTAAGCCAGCCGCCATTTCAGCAAAGAACCATAGTGCAACAGTTTTATGAACCTCTGAATCGCCATTCTTCAATACTTGCACAGATTGAATTTTCAGACATAAAAATCCAAAATCCGCCATAAGATTTCTCGTAAAGTAGAGTACGGTATATCCAATGCACAGAAAACACCTGGCACACTCACACTACCATACGGCGACTGACTATGATTTTCAACGACAGCGATAGTTGCATTTTTGAAGCTAGAAGATGAAATTTTCTTTCTCTCTCTACTTGGAAGAAATGCCGAGTTTTACAAAGGTTTCAAATTTCTGTATCCATGTGCGTAGGATATGAAGAACACTGGAATATTTTGCATCCGATTCAGAATTTTAAAAATCGTTTTTTTGTTGTTGTTGTAGATTTTTTATTTTATCATGAACATACAAATATTTTATATCTAAATACATTTGTAAATTTATTAAAATAAATCAAAACAATAAAAAGGGCGGAATTTGACCTATTTGAAATTGCCAGAAAATTCAATTTATCCAAAAATTTGAATAAGAAAGACTTCAATTAAAAACGCAGCAAGAGAAAGTAATGAATTTTAAATTAGCACAGGCAAAAAGTGATTCCTTCATTATACTTAGTAATTTTAATAAATAGTAAAAAATGAAATAAAAAAAACATAAACTAAGATGTTTTAAAATTTGTGAAATAGTATTAATTAATAAAACATTTTAACTTTATAAGAAAATTATTATAAACTTCAGCATTTTTTTATTATTTTTTCATCGGATACATTTAATAGCAATCAAGTGGCGAGGGAATTAAGAGCTACAAAATCATATTGATTCACGATCACTGTACACACAAAGTACAGCTGTATTTGTCAAAAGAAAACAACTCAGAAATTTTAAAATATTTATACAATTTGTAGGCTTAACTTTAAACTAAATAAAAAATAAATTCGCTCAGTAGACGATATTGTAGCATTATATGAATAAGAAATTCAAGGATTCAGTGAACATTTTCGAATGGCTGACGAATGGAAAAAGAAAAACTTTCAAATCGACGAATTTATTCAGTTCGGACATAAATCTAATAGAGCTCAACTACTTGGAACATCTTTGTGGCAAATGTTGCAATCCAAGGCAGTATCCAATTACACCATTCGCTGACTGACCATCTTGTTCGATGGTTAACCCTCTAGACTTAAGAAAACAAAAATGAGTTCTCTGGATGAGTTCTCTGGATAGGGAAGTTCTAGAGAACTGCTAGAACTTCCCTGCCATTTCTCAAACAAGTGGTTGTGAATTTTGTTACAAAAAAAAATAATAATAATAATAACTTCTGCATAAGGCTTAGTCAAGAAGATCATTCAAATGTTTTTATGGCTGCTGAAAACCGAGGCAAATTAGAAGGTAAACTATCCCTGTAGACAGGAAACGGTAGTTCTTGTAAAAATTACAGATTTGCTTGCATTCTTCATTTAAAAAAAAATTGCAATGTTTTTAACATATGGTTGGGGTGGGCTTTGAAGAAAGAATTTTTACAGTAGAAAAGGCGCGAATCTTATTTTTATTACGGTGATTGATAACAGAAGATAGCACTAATATTAGATCGCATAGTGAACCTGAAATTTCTCTGAATGGCATTTCTCTAAATGAATTATGGCAGTTATAAAAGTTCTTTATAAGACTTAAATTTTATTAACTTGAAATTTAGCATAGAAAATCTAGAGGTTAAAAGAATAATAATATATACATAAATATAAATTTTTCTGCAAAAAGAGCTAACTTTAAGTAAAAATGTCATTTTTTCTCAGTAAAGAAAAATTTGCATAATTTTATAAATTAAGTATTTTTAAACATTTTTAATGCTTATCAGAGTTCATACAATCGGTTTGAATATATTTTTATTGATAAAAAATATGTTTATTTCTTTAAACAATTTGTAAGAAAAAAAAAGAAACTGTCAAATGATTAAAAACATGAAAATCCCCAGTTAAATTATCTAAAAATAAGTAGATACTTAACTTTGGTTAAATAAATTCAAGTCCTTTTTTTTTCACGGTCCTATTGGAAGCAATTGGTGTGACCGGCTAAAGGCCAGCCTGCTCATGTTGAGAATGTCTCTTCTGGAATGGAGGACATTTTAGCGTCTCTCATTCCCCACCCTTGTGGTCAGAGGAATCTCAACAATAATAATACATCGGCGATTTTGCATTTTTATTTCACTGTGCTTATTTCCGTGGAGGTGTATTAACAAAATCTATCTAAACTTTTTGAGTATCCAGAAGTCTTGAAGCAATTGCTTTTTGAATAACTGTTTGATGTCCTTCCTGAAAATATTCCTTCCCCATTTTATTTGCTGTCTTTATAATTTGTAAACTGATTAATCGCTGTTTATGTGCATTTTCTTAAAGTTTTTCTTTAAGTGAAGCAATGTAAATTCAGCAATCAATTATCTGAGTTTCTAAAACGGAATAAAACATTTTAGTTCCTTGACTCGTGTCGATAATTTTCATAATGTTATGTATAAAAAAGTCTTAATAATAACATATTGATTCCTTTACAAGCGATCCAACTACATGCAATAGCGTATTGAAAATAAATAATATTTGAAGCATATAATTTTATCTTCGATCCCTTCTCATCTTTTGTATTAACATGAACGCAAAAAATGCTCCCAAGACTGCTGAAATTGTCTCTTTTCGCTATAGAACCTACTGTTCTTGTGCATTTATGGACACTGAAAACAGATTCCCCAATGCTGTTTGTTTAGTTGATGCAGACCAGCAGGCATGCAGTCAAGCCTGTCAAAGAATTGGACCTGTCATTTTAAGGCAAAAGCCATCACCATTTTAAATTTGAGAATGTTTCAAAGATTTTGAATCATTTTATGTTGGTTACGTTAGCATATTATAATTATTATATTATTTATTATTTTAAAATTAACATCATTCGATAAAAAACTAGATTGGTAAGCTAAATCCTCTCATATCTTCAAACACTACTCTTTCGCTCTCCTCCCCCCCCCCACACACACTCAGGAAAATCTGATACGAAAAGTGTTCAATTTAGCCCCATTCTCTTTAAAAATAAACTAAAAAACTCTTTTCTTTAATACGAAAGTAAAGCATAAAACTGTTAAAGAGTGCACAGTACTTGTAAAACTCTTCGTTTTGTATTCACACTTCACAGAATGATTTAGTTCCTCTGCCCATACTTTCCTTCGCTCTTCTCAACGTCGCGCGGTTTTCATCTGAAAACATCGCAGCAGTAAAGTTTATCGAAGAAGCCTTTCTTCTCATCAATTGATTTCCCAAATGGTTTGGGTTGAAAAACGGATTTATGAAGGCCCGGCCTTTGTTCGCCGATTTCTCGGGAGGAGAGAAAAATTGCATTTACATAATCGAATATGGCGTCACTCATCGGTGCAACAGTTTGAGAATGCGATTTTGAAGAGTTCCGCAGAGTTTAAAAAGCTTCGCGCGTCTCGATGATAAACTTCCGCACACGCCTTATTTACGCCATTCATCGTAGACACAGAGAGGTTCATTATTTTCCAGATTACTAAATTCGGCGAAGTTTATATTATTATATGCCTCGAATCATTGAGAACTTGCGAAGAAGTTTGGAACTCCATTCACATCTTGGGACACGTGATTATTATTCACTTTTCTTTCAGTTCACTGCCTTCTAAGAAAAGATGAAACTTAATGATAAAGCGCAAATATTTTTGATTTATTACGAACGTAAAGTGAAACCAATTTATGTAAGAGAATGAAAGAGAAGCATCGTCATTATAAAGGATTCTATTAGAAATTTCGACTCCAAATGGAATTGTTTATGTATTCATTCGGAGGTCGGGATAAAAATGGTGATTCTTTTGTCTTATCCAAATAAGCAACAATAATTTCGAAACTCATATTAAAAACCCTAAAGTAAAAAGACACAAGTTTACAAATAAAATGAGCTACCATTTTTTCTACTTTATCATTGTTAGTATCCTTTTTCTATTGTGTTTTCTTGCCATCTATGCTTATGTTGCGAGAATTCATTTTATTTACAGACAGTATTGAGGAATATTTTTGCAATTGAATGTGGGTGTAAAAAATCAGAACCCCTGTCCTGTATGAAGATTCAGATTTGAATAAATGGTTGGTACAGGTTCTGTTGCTGGCTGCGGATCTAACTAGGATTATTAAAAAATGGAAGTGCGTTTTAGCAATGAAAAATCAAGTCATGGTTGGTGGGAGCTTTCCTCGTTTTCTTTCTTGATAAATGTTCCTGATGAAAGTCTCCTCATGAGGAATCCGGGCGTCTTCTGCGCAGCTTCTGAGAAACCTCATGCTAAACCAACCACCTTTCATGGTTCTTTTTCCAACTGTGGTTAATATCAGTTGTCGCAAAACCTTCAGCGCATCTCGCCTTGGTCAGAAGAATCGTTTTAATGTCCCTCGAAAGCATCATCATTACGGTTTTTTTTTTTAATTTTAATTTGAAAAAAAAAAAAAAAACAGAAATGGAAGATAGAAGCGAGTTGGGTATAATTGTCTCGGGCGTCCGCCTCAAAGGCGAATCCCCTCCATTTTTTCAAAAATAGATCGAGCAAATCATCTGCCTCGAGTGTCATTATCATAGCCAAGTCTTTAAATGGAAAATCGCTACTGTGCGATTTTCGCTACTACCTTAAAAAAAAATCACCGGTTATAATCGAACACATTTATGGCTAGGATTTTTATTGTTTTAATCATTTCATTTAGGGCTGATTACCTTTTTGTCCTCCCCCAGAGAGGACGGGTTTCAATCTTAGGTAGATAAAAATGAGATATCAAATTATGAGATGTGAGATTCTCTAGATCATTTGAAAATTATACATCCAGGCTTAAAAATGAAATGCATTAAATTTAAAATGGGGCGTAAAATGAATGCAATATTGTTTATTCTGCTAAATACTAGCAGAAGATGCATTACTATAAATATTGACTATATTATTTGGGTGTTCAAAAAGTAATTTCGCTTTTTTTAAGAAAATGAAAGACGATTTTCTTATAGTGAATGACTATTTCATGGATTATATATTGTCCCTTCTGGTCCAATGCCTTTTGCCAACTTTCTGGCAGTGGCGTAATCCTACGCTCACAAAATTTTTGTTCTGCAAAAATCTGTTCCAAGGTTTTACCATCTAAACAATTGTGTCAAAACCTGAGCAAATAATAATGCCTTCGGAAGGTGCCTTTCGGCGAATTATTAAATTTGTATGAGGTCTCGCATTATCTAGGAAGAACACTACACTTCTTCTATTGATCCATTCTGGCTTTTTCAGTTTAAGTGAATCATTCAATGTGTCCAGTTGATAATAGAACATTTCAGAATGGATCATTTTATTGTCCGGTAGAAGCTCAAAAAATTTTTCCTTTGAAATCCTACAAAACAGACAGAGTCTCCTTATTTGATGAATATCGGCTTTTGAAGTGCTTTAAGTCGGTTCATCTTTTTTATTCTATGATCTCTTCCACTTAACATTGTTGTGGAAATCCATTTCTCGTCCCCAGAGATTATACGCTTCAAAAATGGATAATTTCCTTGACGTTTGAGAATCAAATCACAGATGTCAACGCAACGGCACACATTTCTTTCCGTGAGAACACGAGGAATCCATATATCGAGTTTTGAGATTAAATCTAGGCATTTTCAAATGATCATGAACGGTCGAATTCGAAAAATTTAATCTTTCAGCGATCTCACGAGTTATTATTCGACGTTTTGCAATAATTAATGCCTTCATTGCATCTTCATCAACTTTAAATGCCTTTCTAGAACGTGGTGCATCTTCAACATCAAAAACGGCGAATCGAAATTTTGTAAACCAGTTTTGGCACTGGCGTTCTGTCAATGCATCTTCTCCAGACACACTGGGTATTTTTTTTATTTTTTTTTACTTGAACAGCATTTCAACATTTTCCGATTGAAAAAAAAAAGTAAAACACGCCGAAAATACTACTTTTTACTTTCTATATTTGAAAGGGCACCAACCAAAAAATACAGAGTCAAAATTGCTACTCAATCATCGAGCTTTTTCACAATTAAGTCCATCATTGAGAAAAAACGCATTTACTTTCCGAACAACCTAATAAAATCTTGCTAACTTTTACAATTTTTAAAAATGTGTTGTCTACCTTCCAAAAGGTGTTGAATACCTTTTGTTTTTATTTAATGAATATCTAAATTTGCATGAAAAAGTAATTACAATGGTCTTGTGTGTATATCGGTATAACGATAACAGAGAGTAACATGTTTGAAAATTATAAGATTCATATAGAAAACGGAACAGTTATCAAACATTCATGCACTTAGTTCCTAAACGGGGCATTGATCTTATTGCCCATCAAACCGCTACTAGACACATTTATCAAATGTGCTGTTCTTTCTTAAATTGGAGAGAAAAAAAAAAAAGCAAAAATCTCAAGTTGCGGTTCACGAAATTTTTCATTCAATAAAAATTATGTTTCCACATTAAATACGTGTAACATAAGAAGGCCAGTATGAGAAAAATTAGAATAATTATATAAAATTTATTATTAGAATAATTATATAAAATCTAGGATTAGAATAATTATATAAAATCTAGGATTAGAATAATTATATAAAATCTTTGTTGATATGACCATCTCTTTAATAAGAAATATCTGTATTAACCTCTTGAATACCATTAGTGCATAAATGCTTTTTGCAGTTCTCACAAGTCATTGAGTGGTTTCTGATTTTTTTATAGCTGCAATTGAATACATTTACAGATATGAAACCTTTAATACATTTACAGATATAGAATCTTGAAAGTATGACATAAAGGCATCAAAGGCGATTATAAAACAGTGTTTTTGATAGTGGTAATTGTTGACAGGGTATATTTGGTAGTATGCCAACTAGTTCTTCTCTTTTCTGAATAAAGTTTGGGCATGCAGGTATATTCATAAGCAAAGTTCGCTTTCGGCAGCGGAAGCAAACTGAAACTGGCAACCGAATGGAGGCACTGCACATCAGCTGCTTTTCAAGTTTCTCGATGAATGTCTTCTAATACACATTTTCTGTACACCTCCTCATTACCAAGCACTACAAGCTTCTACTATTCCTCTTTACGCAGAGTTCAAGCTAAATGGCTGGATATCAATAGACTGACAGAAAGTCGAACGTTTTAGATTTCCAGCCTGTCATTTAACACCAGGCCAGTGTTGACCAATGTTACTCACTGAAGATCCATTTTTGAAGATCACTAATTCTATTGGCATGGCACGCAGAAATCGCCAATGTCCACATTTAGATTATAGACAAAATGTGTGACAATCTCTTTTCATTTAACTTACTTTAGTGTTGAAAGCTCATGGCTTAAAAATCCTGGAGTTTTTAGATTAGAAATATCAATAAAAGATTTTTGATGCAAAAATAAATAAATAAATAAAATTCATATCCAGAGTAAGTTTGTTTTCGTTATACCTTCTAACTGAAAAAAAAAATTGAGCTTTTTCTGATATATATGTAGATCAAATTACATTTAAATAATTCTATCGTCTTTCAAAAAAACAAAATATTTGAAAATGTATGTGTTTAAAACGATATTTTGATTAACAATCTTTTAATACTTTTAGAATTCAAATACTAATATAATACCCCTCGAAAAAGCAACATTCCAATTATTTTTAACACGCCAACTAAATTTTAAAAAATAACAGGCAGATAGTTTTTTTTTTTAAATTTTGCCCCTTCCTCTTAATGTATTACAGAACCTATGTCACTTGGTGTGATCTATACATACCTAGTAAATTTCATTCATCCTGTTTAACACAAAAACTTTTAAAGTACAAAAAAAAAAAAAATCTTTGCAAGTCATTCTTAAAGTCTGAAACAGAAGTATTGTGAATCCCTTTTAGTCTAATTGCTTTTAAATATCCCGATTGCATAAATGGATGTTAAACATTTCTCCATTAATTGCTGACCATTCAGAATCGAATGGCCGCTCAATTAACCCTCCAGCTGTCTTTAAAGTTGCCCCTCAAACATCTTTCACCATTGGCATACTATCGATGCACACTTAAAAAGATTACGACCTTCTCTTTCTCCCGCTACAGATACAAATGTATGAACTTCTGAAACATCTCGCGCTTGTACTTCTGGCAAGTAATAACATTCAGTCACGATGATACCCAATCAGTGAGCATCGTAAAAATGTCGTAAAACAACATCATAACATGCCAAAGAATGCAGATGTCCCCTAACTATTTTTATTCAGAGAAGAGGCACTGTTCTACGGATTGCTTCTGCTTTATTTCACTGCTGTGCCATTCTGCTACCCTCACCCCTCCCGCAACGATTTAGTCCCCCCCCCCACTCCTCTTCCCATTCTCTCGTGCTGTTTTTCTTTTAATGCTGTCATTTCTTGATTTAACTAGGACCGCCCGTTCTAAATCCCAAATAATGTCAATCTCTTTTAACAATGAGACCACTATATGATTAATCGAAACTTTTCAATGCTGTAATGGCTTACAGTTTACCAGATCTTTATACTAGCTTATTCGACCAGTTTATTGACTTTTTAGTCACTTAAAGGATTTACATAGAAATTCACACATATATATTTAAAAAATTCACTTTATTATTTGAACTACTAAAAAACATGAATTCAAATGAATCAGTTACTTTACTGTAAATTAAAAAGTGTCTATATTACGAAATAGAAGCGAAAGTGAACTGCTGTGCTAGTAACCAGCAAAAGCACGTAATTGGATGCTTCGATGGAGGAGTTTTAATTCATTTCATTTCATTCATTCATTTAATTTACAAATCATAACTTGTCAAATAAATTATGCATCAAATTGAATTTTTAAAAAAATATTAAATTTAAAGAAAAAATTGTACGGAAATGAAATTGATGTCATTAAAAAGATAAGCCCATTTTTGAAGATTACTGTTTTGGAAGATATGAATATCAATTTCCATAGTTAGGCCTATTTTTGTGCTTAATGACGCTTTCTACTTGAACCTAATTTCTTATTTCTATTGTATGTTCTTTCCTCTAACTGAATGGACATTTTGGTGATACAGTAAGTATTCCTCAGAACATTTCTAATGATATTCTCCACCTCCGTTAATTAACAAAGCAAAACGTTGAATTCAATGCTGTAAAAGCATTTAAAAAAACTCACTGATATCCGTTTTAAGGGCTGTTTATATTCTTAAAAAATGTTGCAATTCGAAAATATTTACGTAATAAAGATGAATATGTGTGCGTATTTGTTTGATGCGCTCTACAAGCCACACCTACAGCTACCAAACTTGGTCCATATATACTTTGGAGAATAAAAATTTGCATCTCGGAACGATTTTTAAAAATTTTTAATAGAATTTTAATTAAAAATTAGTTAAATTTTGGCATTTTCCCCCCGATAAGTTCCGAAGATATTATAGTACAAAACTAATTTTCATGCCATCTAAAAATATAGAAAATAAATCTTTTCAATGATACCAATGTTTTAATCTATATGTAAAGACCTATTTTAATGAATATTTTAATCATATTTTCCAACAATTTATTTCACACAAAATGAAAATGAAATTTAACACACACGAGCACATTATGAATGGGTGAGAAAAATTAGCTTTTACCAGCGCGTTGCGTTTACATTGACAAGAACTCCAACTGAGAGATTAAATTAATTATTAATGTAAATTAAACTTTGAAAAGTGAAATGTTCGGAGAGTGTTTGTATGAAATGCAATAAATATGAAATGGCATATTTCTTTTAAAGAATGAAAGTAAGGAAAACTTGTCTGTGACATTTTTAAATTGCTGTAATCGGTTTTATTTAAGACATACATAGTTTATTATGCACAGAATACAGTATAATCAAGACTAAAAACATGTTTGGTTTCAGCAAAAATGTTTCGCATTTATTGAAGTTTTATCTCTTGCATTTCAAATTTAAAAGTCAGCTGACATCAAACTAGAGGAACACGTGGTGAATTGAGCAAAATATCATAATGTCTGATACTGAATATATTACGATATTTCCTTATAGAATACAGCCACCACTAAATTGATTTTGTTTTGGAAGGAAGAGAGGAGAGAGCTATGAAGAGAAAACATTGATGAACTGATTTTATTGCTTAAAAGCTAATTATGACGCAAGTAATGAAAAATGCTTTTCTACAGGCACCATATATATTTGTTGAGTCAAATGCAGCTGGGGGTTATAAATAAATATTTTGGACCCTGACGTAATACATGACACTTAACTTGAATAAATTCCTGTCCATATTATGCCAAGGAAAGTGAAAATTCTCTGTCAGGATAATATTATATTTTCGCCAATCTCCTCAATCGTTTTTCACTTTGAAAGAAATATGAATTAATTGATTGTATGACGTTTGTATTATATGATGATAATACATTTGAAGATTGTATGACTTTTCCGTACGGTACATTTCTGCACCGGTCATGAAACTGTTCATGAATGGTCTTTTGAAACCCAGTTGCTTTACTGTTAAGAATTAATTCTAGCAGAATTTACAGCATTTTAAACGTCATCTACAAGAGTCAGATTTGACGAAATCTGAAAAGTTGTTAATAAAATTTAATGACTTGACTTTGAATACAAATTAAAACTTGTTAAATACAATTTGAATAATTTCCACATTGTGTTTATGAAAGATGAACTGTTTTTCAATGAATTTATATAAAAAAAGTTCAAGGACGAATGCTATTTTTTCTCATAAAGTATTATGCCAACGTAGAAATAATTATTTAGCATTTGAATTATCAATCTAATATTTGAACTGTAATTCGCTTCTTTACCGAAATATAGCATTTATTGAAAGTTATTGAGTTTCATCAGCTTGACCGTATTTCTTATTGACGGATAAGAATAGTGATGACTCATAAGGAGGAGGCACTTGCTAAAAGGATAGTCTTGAAATGCCGTAATTAAGTTATAGAAAGCCCTAAGTACGGATGTCATACTTTTATGGAATGGCTTCTTATATCAGTCTCAAAATAAAGAAATAATTCTTAAGAGATTAAATTCATTTTTGTGTTTTATTTGAAAGATAAAATACAAAAAAGATATACTTTAAATCAGACAGATACCTCCAAATTTTTTTGTTTAAAATTATACATGCAGTTTCAAAAATTTTAGTATCGAATATTAAAAAGTTAATCTAAGAATTTTAATTCCCGAAGTAAAATTTTCTACTCGGAATAAAAGTGAATGTGTGTATCTATCTGTCCGCTATACGCAGTAGACTGTTGGACATAGAATTATTAAATTTAGTATAGACATATTTTGTAGGAAGGAATGTGAAATTCAGAGCGATTTTTTTCGAAGTATTAATTTAAATTTTTTTTAATTCAAGTAAATTTTTTTTAAAGTTATACTCCAAATATATTAATGCTCAAAAATAAAGTTATTTCTGGTACAAGTTAGCTTTAAAAAAAACAGTTATTATTTAATCAGTCTTTAAAATATATATTTTTATTCTATAGAATGAAATCTTAGATGTCATATACGTTTTTCAGTTAAGATATTTCGTTCATATTTATGCTTGAAAAGATAAAGTTTCCATATCTAAATGCAAAAGTGAGCAATAGATTTTTAAGTATGAGATTTGATGCATTTTTATATCTGTAAGTTGATGACGTATTTTAAATTCATTTTATTTTTACTCATAGTTAAAGCTTCTAGATATCGTTTTTGAATTTAATTTTGTGACTGCGGTAAAATTTACGTTCTATTTTGTTTAAATGGGAAAAGCTACTTCATCAAACTGCACAAAAATTTCAATTAGTTTAATTTAATTTCCTTTCATTTAAAGTTAAAAAGTCATGAATTTTATTTTTTACTTGTCATTTCTTAATTTTGTTCTTTGAATTGTCTTCACTTAGCTTCTCATCGTGAAAATTGTCTGTATGCCAAAAAAGTTAGTAAAGTGCAAAAAGTGAAAGAAACGTTAAGAATCTTCTTTAAATGACAACGAAAAAAATATCATGTTTTGATAAACGGTAAGAATTATTTCATTCAAAAGCCCTTAATATCCGTATTTGTCTTGGATATTATAAGCATATATGTTGCGATATGATTAATCGGTTAATGTTAATAATAACCGCGGTTATCATTCATAATAATTGCTAAATTTCAATGACCTTATATGTATCTATACGGTGTCATTAATAAAAAAATATAGATATATCTTAAAAATAATGCCAAAAATAATAAACGAAAATATGGCCAAAAATCATTTTGTAAAAAATCTCTAGCTCAAACCTTTTTTGAATTCTCCAAATTTGATTTTCATAAAGCCAATATGGCAACCCTGAATTTAAGCATGGCCATACCTTGGCGACCGCCAATCTAGCCATCTGGACAGCGATAAAAGGGCAATCAAGGATCCTGACTTTATAAATATGTTTACTTTCCCCTTCCCCCTTCTGTTCGCCACTATGGCATTACCAGTAAAAAGGGGAGGGGGTGACGTGGGCACATGGTTCCGGGCGAAAGAAAGAAAAAAAGAAGAGAAGGAAAGAAAAAAGCAATTTGGGGCTGAGGCGTCACGCCGATCATCGCTTTTCTTTCTTCCATTCTTCTTCAACTTGTTGGTGGTTCTGGCGCCGGACATCACAAAAGAAAAAAAAAAAAGAAAGAAAGAATATTATAGTTAGTGAAATCTTTGCTTTTTTAAGGCAGTTTTCTGCAGTGCGCCGAGATCGCGCCGGTTTGGCGAAATCGTAACGGTTTTAGGAGTAAATGCTAGATAAGTTTTGCTGACGACAGCTTGTTCCGAGTTTGTTAATGGTGATATGATGAACTAATTGTTGCTTCTGCAAGCAGTCCGTTTGTCATTTATTCCTTTGTTGTTGGAAGTTCAACCCTTATTCTATAGTCTTTCTAAGTATGAAACGAAATCAGTCTGACAACATATTTGAGCCGGCTTTAAATCTTCAGTGCGGTGCTCTAAAACTAGATGAGGGAAGCTATATCTACTTCTTTCTCAACTCGATCTATAAACTCAACTTGTTTCGGATTAATCTTAAAAAAAGGATCTTTGAAAAAATATCTCTGATTCGTACTAAAATGTTGCAACTACCATTAGACAAACTTGCAATTCTGAACTCTTGAAAATGTCCCAGAAAGATGCTGAACTACGCCGTCACTAATTTTCTGATGGTCGAAAGAAGTCAAGAATTAACCACGATAAATGCGAATCTGGAAACAGTAATGATTCAAAATAATACCCGTTTGGAGTGTCTTTAAAATGCCCTGGTGAGCATTTTGTCAGTATTCTACTCTTCTCCAAAATTTTTGCCATTAAAGAAAGTGATGGAACAGTCATGAAAAAATAGCTAACATCCTAAATGGTCCATTACGCTTTTAATATTTAAAAGGTGTTAAAATATAAACTCTATTACTTAATTCATAATTAGATACGGAATGCATCGAATCCGTCACCGTTTCATCGATTCCAGTCGGTGCAACTAAATCAGAATATTATTGTGATTATTTTACCCCTTGAATAAAAGCACTGAGATTCGCCTTTATAAAGTGATATCGGCAAGTTGCACGTAAAGGTGTGATAAATCATTTATCTTTGCTATGCTTCATTTCATGTTTCTCCACAGAGTAGAAACTTTCAGATTCTGTGGTATTTGTAAATAAAAAATAATTCAAGTCACCATCTAATCCGAAAAATGTCATTAAAATTGCTAAATAGCGTTTTAAATTAGATTGATACTAATTAGTAAACATATTTTAATTAATAGTGCCTATTTACTACATTTAGACAGAAATTTTAATGAATGCTCTGAGTTTAATGCTCTGAATGAGCTGAAAATGCTCTGGTTTATATCGTTGATTCACAAAACTAAACCTCAGAGTGCCCCAAAAAATAAAAAGAGCATAACAACAACAAATGTGATACAAAAACCATTTTATGAACACAATAATGCAAACTCTCTTTCTCGTCACTTTCTTCCCTGCCTTTACAAATTATTTATCTACTTTTTTGCAAATTATTTATCTAATTTTTTAAACTACTTTTCTTATTTATTTTATTTTTGAAAAACAGGCAAAAATCATTTGAGAAACGTAGAATCTAATTTAAGACTCAATTTTCAAATATTATTCGTTGTATATTAATATATGTAGTGGAAATCATTCTACTCATAAAAAACCTAAATTACCGTTTTAGCACTTCTTAATCGCTTTTAGAGTCAAACTAATTTGCCGGAATTACTGAGTGCGAAAATTTCAATGAACCCTTTTCCTTTTATGTAGCTTCATCCTAATGATCCCCTCTGGTAAGTATTCTTAAATTTTTTAGAAGCCTCACACCTTTTTGCGTTATGAAATGATCGATTTTGTGTCATCTCACCTAAAATCTGAACTCAAATCTGAGGCGAACATTATTAAATGGCAACTAATCTAACAACGTGCTGCGTGAATCGTAAATATTGAAGGATAATCATTAAATATTTGTGGATAATAAGCGAATCCACAGCTTTATGCTTCTCCGAATATATTCATCGTTTTTGTAATAGAAGGGTTTATTTTTTGGTATTAGTTCAATAAAAAATGTATTGCATAACATAAAGAAGGTAAAACTTCTAACCATTTCTAACGATATCTATTCCATTCAATGATCCCTTTCAGTAATATTTATTTTTTATACGTAATGACATATTATAGAAAAGAGCAATGACCTTAAGAGTGCACAAAATAAAAATAAGTCATCATTGCTTAGTTTTGAAACGAAGCCTTTTTAAATTATTAATTTATTTCTAATTATTTTGAGATTTCAAAATAATTAGTAAAAGACCTTTTGAGCAGATTCCTCCTCATTATGAGGGGAAGAAAATCCTCTTCAAGAGAAAAAAAAATCCAGGATAAAATATTTGTAATATCAATTGACACGATTTGAATTTCTTTAGAAATATGAAAAGTATTGCAGGAAAATAAACATGAAATATTTTTAAAGATCAATTGGCGCACAATTTATATTTCAAACGGTGTAAAAATCCTTTTTATGCTGTAATATTTTTCGAAATTATCAGGGGGAAACACCACAATTTTGCTTAATTTTTTATTTAATCAAGAACTTAACTCTGAGTTACACATTCCAATTTTCTAAAGGATATTCATTCCGAATTTCGCAGTTCCAAGTTCAACTGTCAGTACAGCTACACTTCGAACGCACACACACATTCTTTATTATTATTAGCAGAAATAAATTTCAAATCTACATTCTACTTTTGTTACCGAATCGTTTTTTAAAAATATTTTCTGTTTCCTTTCATTAAAAAAATCATTTGGATCTCCAGAGAGTTCACGTAATTAAGTAGTAATGAAATAAGTATAAAAGAACAAGAATCAGTGCTCTATGATTTAGTGCCAACAAAGAATTTAGAAGAAATTATCATAAAGAGATATCTTCTTGTTCTTTAAAATGATACTTTAGGCTGGGATCGTACAGGTTACGTCCTGTTTGTACTTAGCAGAACTTCCAGGATAGGATGTTTGAACGAAGTGACTGTTATCTTCAACTCTTGTAGAAATAAAACCTCTATCATATGTTGAAGAACCGGTTAAATATTATTATTTAAATCTTTTATCACGGCTAAAAAAAAATTAAAATTAGAAAAAAAAAAAAAAAAAAAAAAAAACCAACTTACATTGTGGGTAGAAATCCTAAACATTGATGCGCGAAATTTGGCATCACTTTAATGCATCAATGTAGGAAACCTACATCAAATCTACCAGGGCGTAGTATTTTTTCGCCAATTGTATTTTGCATTTCACAGTGAAATCGTTGCTTTTCAGTTGTGTTGTCGTGGCGGCTCCGGTTTTGTGATCGGTTTTTTAATTAAGATTTTCATTCTAAGAACAGAAAGAATTATTGAAAGAAAAGGAAATGACATATTTAAGTGCGTCCAAGTGACTTTACATATAATAAATTTTTATATTTTAACTTCAATGCAGATTTAAATATAGATGATTTGTGCTTCAATGTACAAGTTTTACATGCTATTTCAATACAAAGAAAGGGAATAAAAAATAATGAAAAAAATGTATTAAAATATTTTTTAATTAGTTGTATGATTTATTTTATCATTACCAAGCAGACCATTCGATAATAACAAATTTGACGCAATTTTGCATCCAATTTGAGACAATATTTCCCTTTATAAGGTGAGGGCATTAGAATGCCTCAAATTTACTTAGCAGAGCTTCTATATTTCCCTCGAACGTTCTGAAATTCAGAAAGATAGAGAAACTCCCATTCCAAATATAATTTTGATCAATTAAAAGTAGTTTTTTAACACTGTGTCCATTCATAAACTCAATATTATTTTTATAAAACGGAATTTGTTTGTAGTATAAGTTGCATTTTATTTTATATCAAAATTCGTATTTGTACTTTCTATCCAGAATACTTATAAAATTAGAATATTCTTCTTTTTTTTTTAGGCAGTCAAAAAATTTTCGAAATAAATCAAGCTGAAAATCTTCATCTTCATTTTTAAAAATTTCTTATTTATTATAAATCTCGAAAATTGGCTTAGATATGCCTCTCTCAAAATGCCTTGCTCTCCATTTCTCCGTCCTTGGAAATTATTGCTTATTCCATCATCATGATAATCATTGGTTAGAGAGGAATTTTTATGCAAATAATACTTTATCCCCAAATCTCAATCAAATCTCTCTCTATAAGAAATCAAGATTACTTATAGTTAGTTATAGAGTGAATGACATAATAGTTTTACGTACTATGAAATCCGATCAGCCTCTTAAATTCATTATACAGATGTTTATGAAAGCCTCCGATAAAACAAATGCACGCGAGGAGGAAAAAAACTTTCTTGTGTGCATTATCGTAAATAACTTGTATGAATTAAAAACTAAATTCAAAAAATTGTCAAAAATGTTATCTTGCTTGTAATGCGTAGCTGAGATTTTTGTTTACGAGCAAAACAAAGATCATCTTATTAGTCAGATATTTTTCCAAAATTGATGATAACTAACGATGTTAAATTTGGATACGATTAAAATAAATGGATGCGATTTATAAGCGTTAATCTCCATCTATAGATGCCCGTTTGTTTCTTTGAGCCTTATTGTAGCATTATAATTCTACACCCCTCGACGAAATCGAACAAAAGTTGGCAGACGTATTTCTTAGCACTTAAAAGGGTTAACTATGCAATTAAAAAAATTCTACGTTTAAGGGGGTGAATTTGGGATTGAAGGATTTTACATTTTTCCTTCCATAATTTTGAAAAATATTATTGCACAAAAATTATTTTCACATTTTCTTAAAATTTACAATTTACTTAAAATTTTCAATGAAACAAATGTCTTTACTGTGCAAGTTCTTCACTGATTTCAGTCAGTTTTCTTCAAAATTTTTGTAACGTTGCAATTTAAATTAGGGCTTGAGGATTCCCACACATTTCAAGGGTTTGAATATAAATGTCAAAACTATAGGGCGCAAAATGATACATATTTTGCTTTTCTTATATTGAACAAAGAAATGCAGGCACAGCCACAGAAACAGCGTTTAGTACTTAATATATATATATATATATATTCATATTATAAATGCATCATAAATTATTAAAATGGTGTTAAAAAAGAATCCGAGTGAAAAAGTAGTTGTATGTAAAATCATTATTTCACAAATGCATCTGATGATTTCTAGCGAACATGCCATGTATTAATCTGAAATCATTTTTTTCAAAACATCTTTTATTTAATTTGCCTATTTTAGTAAAATGTGTGATTTGATTCGTAAAAAAAAATATCCTTTCTCTTCTTTTTAATATCAGTTTCCAAAAATTAAAACTTTATTGTTAATATTTAAATGCTTTGTTGTTCTTGTAAATCAAAACGGTCGATAAATTCAACTAAAATCTATAATAATGAAATAGGAGATATAACTACTTATTTTTTAAGAGAGCTGACAAAAAATTTTATTGTGAGTTTTTAATGCATTTTTATTGTAAACTAAAAATCAAATTAACTCAATTAGAAATCTGTTGAAAAAGGGAATTCAGGCATAAACGTTACACCATGTTGATGACAATGGAGGACATTTTTCCTTCATGCATCTCATTTATGAAATAATGTTATGTGGCAAGAAATTAAAAATAACTTTCGGAAATTATTTTTGGACTTATGAGAAATTGCTTTTAAAAATATTTTTTTTTAAGAAAAAAGAAAAAAAGACATATACTGAAAATGTGTGGAACACATTTTAGGAATTTTGCTCAAGAGAGAATTTTGGTAGTAATTTGTGTTATGAAGTTGATTCCTATTTTTATTATAATTTCAATAATTAATCCGATGTTCCGGAGAGTAAAGCAGTGGACCTGAAAATGAAGTTTGGCCTGAACTTTCGAAATCGGCTTGACTTTTATGTCGCAGTGCAACACTGTTAGATTCTTCCAACAGATATGACGTAGACGAGTTGGCCTGAAACTTGTCCTTCTTTTAATAAACATCTAGTTTCTTTATTTGCTTACACAACAATTCTGAGAATATAAAGACTCTAATACAAAGAGGGTAAAGAATGATGCAAGAAAAGCTTTTTAGCGCCCCCTTGGTTTTGTGTGTGTGCGTGTGCGCGTGCGTATTAAATTTACTATAATATGAAATCTCAGACCAAGTGATGCTAGTCGAAACCATCGAATGGAAACTGGCATTTCTCAGCCATTTACAATATCAAAATAACATTAAGAAACTTGGATGTATTCAACGCCAATTTTGTCTTTGGTTTGAAAAATTATTCTTGTATTTAAATGGTCATACTTGAATAAAAGGGATAGTGAAAAGACAGATAATTTCATGAATTTCGATTAAAACAATCAAGAACATAATTGGTAAAAACAGGTCTCGATAAAGCTTTGAAACATCTTGAATTTTAGTAAGAATGTGTAACGAGTTTGAATTTTTGTTTTTGCATTTTACTAATGTAGAGTAAATCTACAGTTTTCCAAATGCTTTCACTTGATAGCCCGCCGAAGCGCACTAGCTTGAAAATCGTAGTTGCAACCCACGCCTCTTTGCGGATGTTATGATTTTCAACTTCTTAAATTCTTACCATTATTCCAGTGAAATTAATTTCCAGATCCCGAAACATTCTATGCTTGATTTTTACAGTTTAAACGTTGAATATGAATGAATAAAAACCCAGTTAAATTTTTTATTAATCAAACTTTAATGAAATCTTTCAAATCTATATGGTTTTTCAAACTACTGAAACGATTAAAAAAAAAACCTATAAGATAAGGACCTTGTGGAAAACTTAATGAATTCAACAACAATTTTGACTACGATCTAAACTTTAACAAAATAATTTCTAATTAAAACGACATATAACGATAAAACGAAATGTAAACCTTCATTATATAATTTTATAAGGACGGGCAATGTTAAACTTTCTTAATGCTTTTATTATTTTATTGCAATTATAAATTTTTGCTCTATTTTAAGTTTTTGCAGGATTTATTGTATCCCTTTTCCAATATTAAGAAGAGCAACACGAAAATATAACTTTAGAAGTAAATGCATGAAACACACATCCAAATATTTATTGATACAATTTAATGTCTCTTCGGTAGTTTTATTTCGAAACAATGACATATAAAAATACTCAATGAACGAATAATCCATTTCACAGTCTAATTTATTGATTGAAACAGTTTGGTTTGAAGAACATTATTTACTTTATTTATCTGCGATCACAAATTGCGGTTAGCTATTGCCCAGGAAATTAATTTGAAATTTAAAAAAACTGTGATTTTTCCATTTCTTTTAAATAAAATCTACAACTTTTCCCTTCCCAATTTAAATCAAGGGTAAAAAAAGCATAAAAAGCACACGGAGACACGGAGTAATACCTACATAAAAAATATCAAGTAAAAAGTTGTTTTATTATTTATCGCTCCATGGCAAAATGTGGGAAAGAGAAAATTAAAAAGTCATTTACATTTAAAGGGACACCAACCTACATTTTTAATTTTTAAAGGCATAAATAAAGCATCGGGTGTAGCTATTGAATCTGTCAATATTTAAGGGGAAAAAACCCATTTAGATATTTTTTAAGACGCAAAGAATTAGAATAACACGAAATTTTAGATAGAAAGCAAATCGAGCCAGCGTATCTACAAGAGAACAATTGCCAGAATCATGATTCAGTAGGATTTGTCAGGATCAGTAGAATTCTTGCAGCACATACAGTTTTCTTTAAATGGGTATTCAATAATGCTTATATTTCATTTGCTACTTCGTGCAATATAATTAAGACATATATATATTTTTTATGTTTCCCAAAATTCTTGAACCAAAGCTTCTAATAAACAAATTCCAAAACAAAGAAGAAGATAAAAGAAAGAAAAAAGAGTAAACGTGTATAAATTGAGGCTAGTTCTAACTCATTTATTTATGATTAATGCTTTTAATGATTATTTTTTTTTGAAATATTATTTTAATTGAGCTACAAAAAAAAAAAAAAAAAAAAAAAAAAAAAAAAAAAAACTTGGAGTTATCCAGGCTGTGTCGAAGAGAGTTTTGGATATTTTGTCACTATCAATGTGTAAATAAATTTGACATTTTTTAACGATTGAATGAACGCTTTTCTTTTTTTCCCGTTTAATTCATATTGTAAAGCAATTTCTCAATCTTTCATATCATTCAATAGTTTTCGCAGAAAAGGGCAGTTTAGATTCAATTTTATTTTAATACGCATTTTTATAATAAAAATGAGAAACATTAATGACATTTCTTATCAAAATAGAGAGTTATACAAATCATCTCCTTCAAACGAATTTAAAAATAATAAAGAATGAAAGAAATATTAATTGAAAAGTCTGATATTGATTTTTGTTCAGCCGTACTTAAATATCCAAACTAATTTTCTTACTCATGAACATTTATATACATAAAATTGAATGTGTGATTGGTTGTACATTTGGAAACCCCATAGCCCTTGATGAATTCGAACGAAATGTGGTGGTGAAGTTCATTGGCACTTCAACACAGCTTATACAAAGGAGAGAGAGTAAAGAGATACAAGTAGATTTTCCGTTTCACAACCATAACTTCGAAATGTACCATCGCACAAAAACTATCTTTACGTCATTCTTATAATTTTAAAAATTAGCTTCCGTACATTTATTTTTTTAATTTAAATCAATTTTCCAAAATTACTTTTATTATTAATTTTATTTTTCTGAAGAAATTAATATAATAGCAAAAATAAAACCAAGCATTAAATGAACTTGCATTAATATATATTCATGTTTGTATTTTTTTTTTTTTTTTTGTTACTTTACAAAAATTTGAAGTCCGAAATGGTTTCTTGCACCCAGGCTCCTTTATAGAGAAGGCCGGTTCTGCATGTTTTTCAGAGTATGCGGTGTATAAAAAGCAAACTACATCTCCACAAGTACCATCTGCAAAATGCATCTAACTCATGCTGAAAAAAAATCAACTGTCTTCCTTTCTTCTTCGGATATTGCCATAATATTGAGTGGTTTGAATGTCTGTCGAATAGCTGGTATGGCCCAAATCAGGCGTTTCCAAACTGTGGATCGCGACAATTGTATACGTAAATTTCCTCGATTTGCAAAAATTTGATGTAGGCTTACAAGAATCTTTATAATTTCTTTTTTGTAGAATTATATCATATAATGAACGAGTCTTCCTTCACAGAAGTTCCTTTTTGATCCAAAAAACCCTTGTAAAAATCCAATTCGACGAGGATGAAGTGGCTTGCTGTAGATTCGGTTTCACAATAATGGGTCTCAAAGCTTAAAAGTTTGGGAATTCCTGGTCTAAGCATCATATATCGAACTAGTTTCCTGAACCATCGTCTCAACATGCACAGGATTCACTTCAAGCGAGAAGATCCGATTATTTCTGATTTGGTCCGGCATTTGATCTACTTCTACAATTTTTATACAAGAATCACAGAGCAATTTTTTTTTCTTCTAGTCGTTCCATCAGTGACTGTTGGTTGACGTGCGATATGCGCGACAGACAGTCATGCGCAGCTGGGATTCCAAAATTGTGTTTATCGAACGCAATAACTTAAATCCGCTACTTTCTAAAGAATTATTGATTTTATTTTCCTTCATTGGTTTTATTCCCATTATCCCTTTAGGGATAATGGAAAGGATAGTGGAAAACACATCAAAATATCCGGCAACTGTAAACTTGCTTCTTTTATTCTCTAGCTCTTTTCTATGATTTGTTGCTGTATATATAAATAATTTCTTTGCTAGAATCAAATTACTCTTGAAAAGTTCATCCATCAGTCGGATTCTATACTTGCTGGTCGGGAAAATGGGAAATTTGCATTTAACGTCACCCACACTGTTTTACCGCCCTCAGTGTCATCTATTAGAGTTTGATATTTTCGTTCAACTCCCATGCAAATCGTTTCATACGATCTTTGCTTTCTGAATTTCATTTTGTCAGTTGCTTCTTCAGAGCATGGTTTGGCATTTAAAAAGGATAAATTATCTGCCTCGTTTTTCAATCAATAGAGCATTCAGATCTGCCTTCCACTTTCCGTAGTTGAAGTTTTCAAATTTAGGAAGTGTCACAACAATAACTTCACTATGTTAATCATCATTTTAACTTCCCCTTAAACTCGAGAAACACATTCCAATTTTCAAATTTTTCACGAAACATATTTTTACCACCATTTGTATAGTATAAAACCTCAGTTTTCTCGACCTGAGAATTTACACCATAGGCCCATAACTTATTGATTTCTCTCAGTGCAGAATAGCTCAAGCAATGGCATATTTGAATATGACAAACGAAGTCCTTATTCGCAACACTGATTATCCTTAAAACAACATGAAAAAAGAAAAACTAGTTAGCTTCATGTTTTATGGGATGAGAACTCATAACACTATTACTGCGAATTATTCCTACCCATCACAGATATCGAAAGGCACTCTAATTAGATCCTCGCAGCACGAACGCAAGAGAATAGGACCAGCGGTAATGCAGTTTGGCGCTTTGCACCAAAGTGCAGATCGGTAACGAGTATTTGAATAAATCCGTCAGCCTGAAGAGTTGATTTTTCCCTAACTGAATTCTCGACTTTCTTGCGATATTCTATTACGTGTACTGAACGCGTATTCAATAAAAACATGACATCCTCAGACTACGATTAAATTTGAATGTATGTTATTCCTTCCCAACTTACAAAACGGGAATTTTTTTATTGATTTTTATATAACATTTAATTAATCAGGTTTCAAATAACAAATATTATGAAATAGAGGATCATCTTCAGAAGAATTAATATTTCGTATATAAAACAAAGTAATCTTTTACAAAATGACGATAAAAACGCGACCTTGTGAACTTTTTTAAACGCGACCCAGGGTTGTTTTTTTTATATACAATATTTATCAAAACCTCTGACTTTTAAGTCAATCATCCAACTAAAAAATAAGTTTCAGTGAGAATGGACACAATGATCTTCAAAACACAAAAAAAAGTGTGAAGACAATTTCTGAAAATAATGTTAATTTAAAAATTGCATAATTAGAATTTCAGTGAGCGCCTTATGAGCCAATCAAAAATAGGAAAAATAATTGCTCTGAAATTGCCGCAAACAAATCCCAAAATCATGGATCTAAAGCTACGGAGTATCCGGATGCTATTGCCAATGGATGTAAAATTATGGAATAAATTAGTTGAATTTTTGAAAAAAGTCTATCTATATGCACGCATGCTACTCTTATTCCCCAAAACTAAAATAAAACTTCAAAACAAAAATGAAGTCTTTTAATATCTTGATTCATTTATTTGCCTCAAAATTTCTCCATTTCAAGAATTTATTTAAGCTCCATGCGCTAATTCCGTTTTTGACTTTGACAATTCAACCTTGAGTCATTAAAAAAAGTTTTTGTTAATAAGCAGAAACGGATATATCGGCTGAATATAAGCAAATCATTACCGTATTCAATGAGTTCGCTACCGCCATAATTATGACTTGTATTTACTTCTTAAAAGACAACAATGTTTTTGATATATTCAAATAAAAATCTTAAAATATAATTTAAATCTCGTTATATTTAATCTGCAAGTAAAACAAGCTGCTCAGTTTTTAGTTTAGTTAGATAAACGTCCCGTTTAAAGAAACACTAAGGCTATTTTGGGACGAACCTCGCAAATTTGAACCGCGGTCAGACGACGAGGGCGACACTTGAGTTGGCATCTCTCCTTGGCAAACTTCCACAACACACCAGTTTGGAGGACGTTTGGCCCGACTGATTTAAAGTGCACTATACCCGCTTACACGACGGTTCTTCGATGGAATCGGGTCTCGACCTTAAAACACTGAAGTTCAGAAGCTGAGACCACACTTTACGTTTTAACCACCATGGCCCGCTAAAACAAGTAACAAATATATAAGTAGGAAAACTTCTATCATTTAAAAAAAAAACACATGCTACCAACGAAATTAAATAAATGAATAATGAGTTTAGATGAAATATAAATGTTATTTACAATTAGAAAATTTGGCACTGCTAGTTCAAGTTAAAAAAATAATTATTTAAAAGATGCATGACAAAAAATTGAGCTGAATCATGAAACAAATTTTGACAAAACAGTAAAAAAAAAAAAAAAAATAGCCATAATTTCTAAAAATAGATTTTGAGAATAAATTATTGCACACGCATATTAAATTGTGCTTACTCTTCGCCATAAAGGCAAAATTAAAAATGTCTGAAAATAACGCGAATGATAAATGCGATTATACAGTGAAAAATATTTTAATATTTAAAAAAAGTAAATTTTTACTAATCGCTTTTAAACTTTAAGAAAATTGATTATATATTTATAAACTTTAATCTGATGTAAAAACTTCAGTGCTGTGATATGTTCCGAAATTATGGGGGTGAAACACTAGAACGTTTTATTTCCATTGTATCCTCCTTCATTGAATTACGAATTACGCAAGCATTATTATAACTGCAACAGTAAATTTTTTTTTTGAGTTGCTGAGTTTGTAATCTGTTCAGCATGTGTATGCGAAGGAAATTTCACTGCATTGCGTATTGTTAAATATTATACACGCACAACCATACTTCAGAATAGGCTTCAAACCCTCATGATCTTAAAGAAAATTAAATTTAAAAAAAAATTAGATTGCACCATATAATAGAAAAATTTGATAAACTGGGAGCCCTTCTAAAAGAATCATATATTATTTACATTTCAATTAATAAGCCATTGGGTTTAGAAATAAAATTTTATACGTTTTTACATTCTTTAGCTATATATCTGCTAACGATTATCTCTATAATTGCTGTATTATTTAATTTTTTATAAATAGTTTAATTAATCGGTAAACTCTATGGATGTATTAATTGTTTATAAGATCATATTATTAAAATGTTTTATATATAATTAGTTAGACGACACTTTAGCTCCTCCCTGAAATTAACAAAGGAAAATTCTGGGAAGAATTGTGCTCGTTGAGGGAGGCTCCGTTTAATACAGTTTATCGAATATGTCTGAAAACAAAATGTTACAAACTACTCATATTTAACATAAAATTTCTAATAATTTTAGACTATTTTAATATCTAAAACAAAGCAATGCTTATTTGTTTAACCTTTTAACTGTGCAGTTCGAATGCCACACGTGCATCAAATACTCGTATTTTTCGAAATAATAAACTAAAATTTAATCTTTACGGATATCATAATTCCATTGGAAAATACTGCTAGATCCAAGTTATATCCCAACACAAGAAACAGAACTGCTCTAAAAAAAAAAAAAAAAAAAAAAAAAAAAACTAAGCTGTTAACCATATTAAATTACGTTTTCTATTTAAATTTTGAGAGCTCATTGAATCTCTGAATAGCATATTGAGTTGAATTCGTTCTATTTTAAAAAATTACAAAATTGCTCCTTGTTTCTGCAGAAAAAAAAAATGATTATAAATATTTCTAAAGTGACGTTTTATGATGGCTTAGTTGCTATTGTTTTCTTTTGTGCTCGACTGGAGTGGCAGCAACAACAACAAATAAAATGAAACGATTGTGACTGGATCCAATAAAGCGAAGAGAAGCAAATTTTGAGAAAATCTTCGCCATTCCAACAGACGAATTAAACAGCAAATCTCCTCACAGTTTGTGGGAATTTCACATAATATCTACAAATATTCAACGGCAGGCGATACTACATGAATAAGTCATAATTTTTTTTTTATTCGGTGTCAGGCGACACGATATGTCTGTCGTGAAAGCTCAGATGATTTATGACTTTCTTCTTGATCAAAGATGCAAAACGGCTCCTTCTACTACTTTCAGAATCTCCATGAAAATCAGAAACATCCACTCCATTTTTTAATTGTAAGACGGAAATCCCCCCCCCTTTCAGAAAATATGTGTTCCTTTTTATTTAATTCTTTTTTTCCCCCTCCTCGTAATATGCGGCGTGTGAACTGGAAATCTCGACCGGAGTGCAAACTTGCTCGAAAGACAATGGAAACGATTTGTGTGAACTTGGTTAAATGAAGAAAAAAGGAAAAATTTATTGTTCTCCTCCTACATTCGTTCTGGAGACCTGTAAAATCTATTTTCTATATGCTTCTCTCACATAATCATCATATGCGATCGAAGAATGAACAAAAGTAAGAAATTGCCTTCCTTGAAATTCGATTTGAACTCCAGGACAATAACCTTCCGTTTGTTTTCTAATATGTTCGACACAATTTTAAATAATCACGTCGATTCGATTTTACTGAAAACAACTTATCAATCTATTTTCGGCTTTAGGAATATTAACCCTGGCAGATGATATTCTTAGAAAATGTATATTGAAAAAGATAAAAGAAGTGTTAGTGAAATGAGTGAAATTTTAATAAGATCTTGTTTTGTTTATTAGACACAAGGAAAAAATGAGCTGAGAGTTTTCTGTAAAACCTGAAGAAATATGCATTTATGTTACTGATACAGCGAAAATCTAAGTGCTGGTTTCTAAATCTGAGTGCTTAAAAGTTTGGGGCTGAAGATTCCAGTGCCTAGATATCGTTTTTATATGAATAGCAATAATTTGACGAATTTAAAACAAACGCTTTTATTTTGTTCCATTATTGGTCAAAACTAATTAATTCATTTTGCATTCCTCAATTTGAAAAGGATTATTTTTTCCATTGAAAATGGCTGAATCATTCATCTTTAAAAAGAACTTTTTTGTGTGTGCGATTGCTAGTAAATAAATTAGCAAAAAAGTTTACAGTAAAAAAATTATTTATTAACTGAACTATTTACAAGAACTAATCGAAAAAGTAACTCTTCTTGATATAGGCCATATTATTTTAAAATCAATTACTTATATAAATAAATGAATAAATATCATTGAATTGCTCTGCCTTTTTATAGTATTTAATGACGTCTTAAACTGATTGAAATTGCCTTGATAAACCAAATAAATTGAGAGAAAAACGATGCCTCACATCTATGTTCTTAATGAAGTAAATTATACATTAGTCCCCTTTGGTGACTAGTTAGAAAATGGATTGAGATGAATGGGGCTAAAAATTATACTTAAAATATTTTGTGTAACTTGGTCTTAATGACTTCCCCAGGAAAGTGTTATAAAACTTCAATTTTCAATAGACATACTATTTTAGATATCTAACGCCGTTCTGTTCATTGTGCTATCTATGCATTTCCCTAATTTGCTTTCTATTGGATTGCCAAGAGTCATTTCGGTTTGCACAAATAGATGCCATTATGTTTGTTTTGTTATTCCTCTGCCAATATAATATTTTTTTTTCTTTTGAAATTGCTAGTTGACGTGTTTTTGTTTCTAAAGAGATATATTTCAACCAATTTTGTTTATAGTGGGTTTTACAAACAAATTTAGTATAGAATGCGAAAACAAATATTTTAGACATATTTTTTTAAATTTTTTTTTTATAAAGGCAAAAAAACGACTGCGCCTTACAAAAAAACATGTGAAGTTTATGATGTTGATTATTTAACAGAATGTTCTTGTCAGAATTAATTTTAAAAAATCTTTTTGCAGGTATTTTGTTTGACAACAGCACAATGTTCTGGTTGATATTCTGAGGATGTTGACGGCAAAATGAAAGCAATGATTGAATCTAATTGCTATATATAGATTTTAATCATATACAACAATTAAAAATCATATAAGATGTCTAGGGCTCCTTAAGAAGCTCGATATTTGAGTTCCTTATTACCGAATGCTAGGAATCAATGTACGCATTTCAACCGTAATGCAATCGGCCATTTTTTTATTATTAATGAAAAATGAATCGATTACAATAACATTAATCGCAAAAGAAAAGTTATGAGCCTGTACAAATCATGTTGAAAGCGGAATTGCATCAGAAAAAGATTATCAGTTTGGTGAGATTACAAAAGTGTTGCCTATTTTGAGCTGCTTTCAAGCAATCAGACGATCGACTTAGATGTTTACTGCCAACAAATTAGGAATTTGAAAGGGGCAATCAAAGGAAAAATGCCAGAATCGGCAAATCATAAAGGAATCGTTTTCTTCAATGACAATGCCAAGCCTCACACATCATTAGTAATACGTAGGAAATTATTGTAGCTTGGTTAGGAAGTGACGTCATGTTTTCCATTGCAGCATCAGATTATCATTTATTTCGAAATTTACAAAATTTGTCATTACATTCCATTACTGTTCATGCGATAAAAATTTCAGTAATAACGATGACTTCCCACTGCATTTGGTTGAGTTGAAGTTTTGACTGAGAAAGATCAGGATTTCAATGAAGAATGAAGGTACCAGAATGATGGCGGAAGGCCATTGGGCAGAATCGAAGATATTTGACTGATTAAATTTTATTTTTCTGCTTAGAGAAGCTGACTTTTATTTTACACTAAAAAACGAACTTATTTCTTCACCGATTTTATTATGCTCAGGTCAGAGGAACAGTATTTGAAAATGGATTCACATTAAAATTTTTCACATTTGCTTCATTTGAACTTAAACCTTAATTGTAAGTAAAGCAAAATCAAAAAAAGAAATATTAAAAACATGCTTCATACTGAAACCGTGAATGGCGCTCTTCTTTCAACTATCATTTATTTCCGAGAAATGTCACGAAAACACTTGTGAATTCACTATGGGGAGAACCTTGACAGAGTTTGCAAGTCACAACCGCGAAATAAGATGTCAAATGAGCCGATTTTGCCATTTTTATTTTGAATGTTTTGAATGACAGCTTACGACTCCTACGTACGCCATTAAAGGTCGTCTTCTTGCGCCCTCTCTGATTTCGAGAAATTTTACGAAATAGAATGAGACCCAAATCTCAACAGTTCTATCGATTTCGCCCAATTTTAATTCCAATTCATTTCGCAACTTCGCAAACATAACAAATCAATATTCTATCATCATTATTATGCAATTATGATTTAAAATGACACTTTATTTTTTGCTAATTTTATCAAAATTCGTAGGCCTTATAGTAATGTCGTTAATATGGCCGTCAAAGACGGGTAAAAGAGAATTTATGACAATAAACTTGCTGACTGGCTTGCCAAAGAAGCAACAAATTATTTGGTTTGATTCTTTTAAGAATCCCGAAATCTTAATTTAGAAATATCTTTAAGAATGAAATTATATCTGAGTAGAATACCTCATATTAATTACTGAATAATATGCAATTTTATTCAGTATTAAAGTAATTTTTCCATCCATTCGGAGATGTTTAACGGCTAACCATTTTGGACCTAATTTTGAGCTTACCCAGTTTCTGAGTGGACGTGGAAACTTTATAGCCTATTTGAAATGCTTCAATTTGTCGCTCACTGACATGTATTTTTGCTTCAGGATCCCAAGCACTTGATACTCGAATATACCCTATTCACTTCCGAAAAACGAAATTGTCTTCTAATAAAGAATAAAATAATATGGACTTCTCCTTTCTCTGCCTTTGTTCAAAGTAAATCATCCTTTACATCATTTTGTACATATATTAACAATATTTTTTCCTGTATTATTTAGATTGTGTTTGCTTATATTTATTTTACATATATAATTTTATACTTTATATATATGAATTTTGAATATCTTATTTCTATCATGTTTCCGGATCATTCCAATTGTGTAACATAAATTACTGAGTTTGGTTTAGTTATATTAACGTCCTGTTTTAAAGCAACATTATGGCTATTTCGAGGACGGACCTCGTAGTTTTGAACCATGGTCAGATGACGATGATGACACTTGAGCCAACACCTCTCTCTCCAAACTTCCACATCCCACCAGCGGGAGATCGTTTGACCCCAACGGATCTAACGTGCATCAGACCCGCTTACACAAATGTTCTTCAGTGGAATTGGGTCTAGAACTTAAAACCCTCCAAAACTGAGACTTTACTGCAGCCTTGGCCTAACCTTGTTAACTGCTGAATATTTCTATTTGTTTGGGATTTTTATACTTTCTTGGAGTATTTTCAGTAGAAATGGACCAATTTATGTTTCACTTTGAGAGAAAACTTCCAACATGAAACTAGACAACAACGAGTAATTTGTTCTTAAACAATATACCTGTCTACCGTGTTGTCATTGGTCTGTAATGCTAGTTAGAAACACAAACAGCGAATTAAATACATAATCTATCTCTATAGTCGGTGGGAACTTAAGTTTACAATTTACTGAAAACTTAACCACGTATGAACAAAACTGAATTTTAAATATCAATAAATCCATAAAATATACAATAAAATTCTATATTTAAAATCAGTGGTGGTTATACATGGTACCGTGATGGAATGGGGGGGGGGGGTGAAACTTACATCATATTACACATGACACTTTTTACGCAATTTGAATTTTGTCTTTTTAAGTTAGTTTTGAATAAAGTAACTATTAGTTCATAAAATATTATTAGATTTCTGATGTCAGATAGTAACTTCTAAATATACAGTTACTAAATTTTATTAATTTTGATTAAAAATTGAGCTAAAAATAAACTACTTCCTTAATTATGTTTCCTATATGTCTAGAAATCGTTTGTAAAATTTACACAATTGTGAAAATAATTAATAAATAATAAAAGTATAAGATTAAAAGAAGTGCGCATGCAAGAATGTTATTTTCTTATTTATATATACGGAAATTTTATAATATTAGCCTTTTCAATTAATTGCACTACATTAAAATAATATTTTCAAATTTTAGGCTTGCCAAAGAAATTTTTCAAATTTGAGGCTTGCAAAAGATTATTCAGTATTGGGAAAAACATTTAAGACGTCGCTTCTAACATCACTGGAATCCTATTTTTTCAATAGCACCTTCTTTCATCCACAATGGTCTCGACTTTAGAATCGGAAGGTTTTAGGTTCTAGACCCGATTACACAGAAAATCTGTTGTATAAGCTGGTCAGGTGCACGTTCAATCCTTCGGAGCCAAATGTCCCCCCGCTGGTGTGGTGTGGAGGTTTGGAGGGGGGCCAGCTCAGGTGTCGTCCTCGTCTTCTGACAGTGGTTCAAAATTACAAGTTCCATCCCAAAATAGCCATAGTGTTGCTTTAAAACGGGACGTAAATAGAACTAAAAAAAAAAAAAATCTTTCATCCACAAATTATGTAGCGGTAATGAATGTCCTTTATATTGCGCATGCTTATATTTTAGAAAATTAATTTTCTCTATAAATAAAGGTGTACCATTTCCACTCTAAATACAGATCTAAAAGTACTGGTGTTGAATTTAAATATTACGTAGAAAATCAGAGTGACACACTAAAAGAAGTTGGGAAAAGCTGTCTTTCCTCACTAATTGTGCTCAGTATGATTTGATTTAAAAGCACGACAAAAACGGAAAAATTCCATTGTGTATAATTGCAACCTTTGAAATGGATGGAAGATGCAAATAAATCTTTTGAAGTTCCCAAGTATTCATTTCCCAGCACTTTTGGAATTTTTTTAATCCTCAACTTATTTCAACAGAGTTCATCTTTCTTTCATTTGCTCAATATGTGTGTCTTTATTTTCTTTCCTTTCATTTATGCTGGGACGATTGTATTTTCAAAATAAACGGAAACTCTTCACAGAGAAATTGCATTGAAATGTTTACTGCGAATAGATTAATAATTACCAAGTGAGATGACAGGCCTCGAAGAAAGGATAATGATAGATGTTTATTATTTTGATAAGTAAATTACATATTAAGATTTGCATTTCATTGTTTTTACCACTATTCATTAATATTAAAGCATCACTGAAGTCAACAGACCGCGAAAGAAATGCCTGCTTATTTTGATGAAATGACATTTTTATGTCAAAACAATGAGCGATTCTCTGGCCTGTGGCTGCTCATGATAATTCCAAAGACGTTTCACACTCTCCGATCAAATAACCATTAATATATAAGCAAAGGAAACCGTTACATCCGAAGAGAATTCAGTTTCAAACATCAGCTGTGGAAATTCTATGTTTTCTGAGTCAATTTTTTTTTTCAAAAGAATTTTTTTTTTTGGCTTTCATGAAGTATTTTTGGCAGCCCCGCAATGCAATGATATTGTCTAAGGATGTATACAGGGCTAAACTGGAAGCAATCTGAATTGTCCTCGGTTTCTATTCCATTGACTCCACAGCTTTTATTTTTCTTCACATTTTCAAATCAAGAGTAAATTTTTTAAAGAAAGAACATGAAAACTTGAAAAATAGTGCAGGATAAAATTTTGTTGACATATTAATTTTTATCACTTATAAAATGGTGTCCGAGAAATTTAATTATTTTTATTTTGAATATAATCTATTTATATAAGATTTTGTGTTTCTTTCTATTAAAAATGTAAAAACAAATGTGAATAAAGAAAAAAAAAAGAAAAAAAAAAGCGGAGGTAGAAAGCTCATTTAGCCAACGTCCCAAAGGGAGGTCGAAAAAAAATTATCCATTGCATTCACTTGCCTATATATGCATTACATCGTATGGATTTGCCTCAGATCCTTTTTACTTACTCGTACATATAGTACAGAACAAATTCTGTAAGTTAATAAAATTCGAAGTCGAGATGTTGATGAATCTTCACGTTTTAGACCTCCTTGGGTTCGAAAAACACATTTTTTGAAAAATGTCCGTCCGTTTATCTGTGACAAAGATAATTCAAAAATGCCTTGAGCTGGACGGATGAAATTTGCTCTACGATATTTATGCCAGATTTCTATAAAATGTGAGCGAAATCCGTGCAGAGGAAGTCTGTCTTTCAGGCTGTAGATGTTAACACGAGAGAGGTGGATGGATAAAATTCTGCATTGTAGACATCTATCAAAAATCCAAGACGGGATGGACCGTCTGTCTGTTTGTACTTTCAGAAACACGTAAACTCTATAACTCGAAAAATGCAATGAATGAAATGTATCGAATTTCTTATGATGTTTTGTCATTACAAGTACGGCTTTATGTCAAAGTTTTATTTCAATCGCTTGGGAAAAAAGCGTCTGAATCTCAATACTATTAATGTCATGCCAGAGATGAATCGCAAAGGATCACGCGATCGATTCAGTAATAATGTCAAATTCACGCCAATGCCATGCAACGCTTTCTCTGGGATAAAACCTACGTTCGAGTGTATGCGAGAAAGTTTCAGTGAGAGCATCCTGAGAGAGATTTGAAAAGAGATTCTATTTTATTCTTATATTTCTTTTGTGTGTTAAAGGCTCTAGACATAGGTTTCTTAAATTGTTTCAAGCCTTCTTTTAATTTTTTTCAGGGCCTGCCATGAAACGAGAAGAGACTAAATTTGGCGTGGAGAACTGGTACCTGATTTAGACCCAACGATTTTGGCATCACATGTTATGCTTTACGAGTTTGAGTTGTTTAGTAACAGTGAGAAAAAGTCTTCAAAATGCTAAATACAAGTTTTAAAGAGATTTCATCATTGTGAAGTTTCAGAGAAACTAGGAATTCTTGAAAAATTCCAATAAAAAAATTTTTTGATCTGGAAATAAATTTAAAAAAAAGACAAAATGGCAATTTTCATGATGCAAATAGCAATTACGATTTATTTAAAATTTATTTAGTTTAAAATAATTAAACATGATTCCATAAGATGATGATAATTATTATTAGAATTTTAATTAATAAGCAATGTACTGAGCTAGAAACGCAGTTAATGAACAATAAAATTTTTGTGTAGAAGTAACAACTTTTTTTTTAAATTGACGAAAGCAATTCAGAAATAAAAATAATTTTTTCAAATTTTAAATTCGAATGAAACAGAATAAATCTTATTTTTAGACTATGTTTACTATTATATAAACAGTCAATTCAAGAAATCGGATGAAATATTGAAATCACTAATCAGCTTAGGGGGATATTCATGTTATGCACTCATTTCTAAATATGAAGGCACTTTCACATTCGCTCTGTGCTTGCTTTGTAATGCCACTCAGTGGCGTATCTACATAAAAGGGCGCCAGGGCAAATATTGAAAGTTGAAAATATTTAATGAAAACTCACTTCAAACTCTTTTTCTTTCTTGTAATTTTCAAAATAATATTAGAATTTGACATTATTTTTAACTTAACATTAACTTATAATGTTAAGTAAAGAACTTAGCATTCACTTAGTATTGTATATCAAAAGAGTAACTTTGGATATTGATAGAACTTTATAAGAACAAAACTTCGAAAAGTGCTTTTTATCTTTTCATTCAAAATCACCTTTAGCATTTTTCAAACCCACCACAAGCAATCTAACAGTTTTTCAAAATTGCCATAAAAAATTCGATCAAAATATTTCGATGTTTAAAAGAAAAAAAATATATTTAATAATATAAAATATAATCAGAATTGAGATTAGATTCTATTCTTGAGGCAATCCTTCTTTTATATGAATTCTGATATGGCAGAATAAATGCCAGAACACTTTCTGTCATTCAATGGCGCACAAGCAAATTGTTTTTGAAACATATAATGCTCTATTAGCTAGAATAATATAATTTACGCCACAGAGTATCCATTGCCTTTTTTTTAAAATTGTAATAAATCGTTATGTTTTCTCTTAAACGGTATTTAAAAAAATTAAAAGCTGCTTTTGGATACAGTTTAAAACTATCTTTATTGATCATAAAAATTAAAATTAAAATAGTAATAGAATTTTTTTATTTGAAAAATATTGAAATATATATTACAAAAGTAACATGTGTGTATATATGTTCGCGATGATTCAAAGCTCCAAGAACAAATCAACATTTAGGCACCTTCCCCCATTCTTTCGATACCTTCATTCTAATTCAAAAGAGATGTTTCAATTTCGCTTTAATTTTTACAGTCCATTTAACATTCAAATTTATTCCGGCACATACATTTTTTACATACATTTATTATTATCACAGAAATCTGAATTCTAAATTTAATTTTTTTTCCTTTTAACATATAATATTTTATTCTAAAGTTAACCTTGACATCGGAACTTTTTTCGTTATTATTTTCTCGCTATTTTCAGTTAGTTGCATTAATTGGATTGTTTTCCCTCCTCAGCGAAGGCATTTTGGCAGACAGCCCTTTTAGCAACGCATTTGACAAGACGTTTTTTTTTTTTTTTAGTTACAAATAAAATTAGGAAATCCAGCGGCTATTTGTTACCATCACCTGAATTCCTATGAAGGATGCATGCCAAAAACTATTAGAAAATATTCCTTATTAAACATAACACTAAACATAAAAAGCTACTTGGAATCTGGCGTTTTCTCTGAAAATAAGTTACTCTATACTTATTTGTAGCTTGTTCCAATTATGTTTTCAAAAATGTATCAAATTATACATAAATATTCCAATTTGTCAAAAATTTTCTATAGCGTTTTAATGGATAATAATAAATCAATTTGTGTAATAACGTTTTTTTTTTTTTTTGATAATTCAAACAAAAGTGAAACTTAACCAAATTCGAACAAAGTATTAGGCGAACCAGCTAACTGAAATTTTTATTTTTATAAAAACAATAAAAGTATTGACTTGGAAATCATTTTCATGGACACGTGGTTTCACATGATAAACTGAAGAAATAATACAAAAATCTTGTTCCTTTTCCAATTAAATTTATAGCTTCTATTAGAGCTGAGAACGGAAGTCCTCTTTAGAATGGATCGCGGCCCAAAAGGTAAACTCTCAATTAAATTTTTGAAAAGCAGCCTGTTTATCTCTCTTGGCAGCGGCCTTATCAGCCAAAAAAAGCAAAAAAGCCAAGGCTGCGCACACCCGCGTCAAAACAGTGGCTTCTCTCGCACAAATAAGTTTTACACTCTCTCTCGCGTCGCGGGTCACGACACCGATTCAAAGCTTTTTGATACAGACTGATAGATGCAAGTCAGTGACAGCTATTCCCCGAATTTGGCGACAGGACCGCTTGGCGACCGAAAACAAGTGTAAAACTATCTTTTTCTTACGCTTGGCAACCTCGCGCGCCTGTGATTGGGCCAGCCGAGCCGGGACGCCTGGCGATTCGCCGGCAAAGTTGTGGTTGGCACTTGAGGAGCGCAAACTGAACGCTGCTCGGGGAAGTGAACCCCTGAAGAAGGGGGGGAGCAGGGTGCCGTCGACGTAAATCCTGGCCAAACGCTAACCGTGATCGCTGCGTGTGCACTGTTGTGTGCGATCTGAGATCTTCCGAAAAGGCAGCAGCAGACAATTTCGTTCTGTGCGCGAACGATTTTTGTGGTGTTCCTAAAAAACAATGCGCTGCGGCGTGATCTTCGATGTGCTTAACGGGCGATGTCTGCTGCACTGAGAGAACTTGGGAGAGAGTCGAGTTATTTTTAAAACTGCCAGAGGAGGGGGTGAGAGTTGCTTTCTTCCTCCCTGTTGCTTCTTTTTGATTTTTTTTCGGTCCTTCTCGTGTCATCCTCCCTCGAGTATTGTGTTTGTGTAGTAAAAAAAGGTCGCCATGCCTCACGTGGGGGCGGCCAGTGGCGGAGACGACCTTGCCTCTACGGATGAACTCAAAGTGTTTAAAGAGGAAGGGGATGAAGAAGATAACCGATCTTCCGAGAATTTGACAGAACTGAAAACTAGTCTGGTAACGGAGGGCGAAGAAGTAAGTATATATATATTTATATATTATTTAGCTATTTATTTATTGGAAAATCTGTGACTTTGTCGTTAGAAACATAAGCATAAATGTTAAAGAGCTAAACCGTGCACTAAAGATAATGTCATTCTTAATTTTTTTTTTTTTTTTTTTGCTGAGGCTGACAATTAAACTTGAGATTTCAATGTCACATTACTTTTACTGGATCGAGAGTGCATTAAATATGTGATCAATAAAATAAAGAAGAGCTATTAACATATAAATGGAATAACTAAAGATTTAGCAAATCAAGTCCTGGGTCATTTAACAAGCGCACAAAATCGATTAAATATCGTGTAACTCAAATGCAATTCTTGGAAATTACTCTTACTGAGCAGAAGGAGCACTTTGATTTCAAAAACGGAATTTTTTTTTTTTTTTAACTTGAGCCTTGTAACTAAATGCAGAGTGGACAATCTTTTTGTGATGCAAGAAGAATAGTAAAATCTTCCCTCCCCTTTTACTTTCTTTTCTTTTCTTTCTTTTTTTGCTCAATCTCATTTTTTTTTTTAGATATTTTGTATATTTTTTCATTGCTATATGAGACTATGTTGTTTGTGCATTTCTATTTTTTTCTTGTTGGTATCTGAAACAAAAATTTGTAAATTCATTCCAGCACAATCATTTTAAATGAAATTTATCAAGCATATTCTTTATCTTTGAGTGGATTTCGCCGCTTCCAATTTTAAGTCTTTTACTCAGTATTACAGAGTGCAAATGCTTTATAAATACGCTTGTTCAATACTTTTTCTTTTTTGCACGTTTGAAGCATTCTTCTTTAACAGTTGGTTATTGGACTTTTTTAATGCTCAACAACCGAACTATGACTATGAACTTACTATTACTTTACTATGACTCGTTCGATTCTAGCAAGCACATGTTCTCGCAATACATTGTTATATCGAATCAACAACAACAGCAACAAAAAAAAAGCATAGAGAAAAAGAAGACACATTAGTTTATAATGTCCTATTTTTGTATGTAATACTAACAGATGTAAGTAGATTTTTAAACTAGTAAGTCATTCTAAGATGCTTACGATTTTCCAGGAAATAAACAAAGAATAAAAATGTCTCTATGCGCCGCTGAATACTTTCCGTTTATTAAAAATGTACCAAACAAAATCTAATGCTAAAAAGAAAGTTATATGAAAAAAGTATAAATTTCTGGTCATTATCGACTTAGGGAAGAAAAAAAAAATGACGAGAGCTTTTTAATTTCAATACAAATTCATTGCCAAAACATAAAAAAAAATTATATATGTATTCGATAATTATTATTAATTGAATGATTTGTTTAAAAAATATTTCTCGCCCGATTATAATTAATCTAATTTATTTAACCTATTTATTTTATGTAATTTAATATAACCTAAATAATTGTTATTAGTTCAACAAAAATGGGAGGGAGAAAAAACACACAAACCGTCTATTTTGTGTTTGCTCCCTTTGTTGACTATTTTATTGCAAGTAAATATTAAATTCGCTTTAACTGTTTTGTAAAAAGTAAAAATTTTCTTTTAAATTATAATTTTTTATTAAATTTGCTGCAAAGTTCTCTTAGAATGCCATTCTTTCACATTTACGTAAAGCCAGAAGCTTAGTTAAACAACTCAAACTGGCATCACTCAAAACTCGTTTGTTTGGGGCGGGGAAAAAGATATGTTAGATATTTAGTTGCGTGTATTTTCAATTATTGCAGCCTTTGTTCTCTCACGTTCGAAGTGCAAAGCTATGATATTTCGGCATTTTAAACGCATTTTTATTGAATTTTACTCAAAATAATTTCATTTTTAAGAATTCTGTTTATGTTTAGAATCTCACCCTTTTTTTTGTGTGTATTTTAAATTTTATGAAAAACTTTTTTAACTTTGATTTCTTTCTTCCTTCTTCTTTCACTTTCTTTTCTTTTCTATCTATGACAAACCAGAAGCAGTTTCAACTGTATTTAATTGGAATTTTTTATAAAAGATTTTGTTTGAAAATTATCAGAACCGTGCAAATTATCTCTTTCTTGTGAATGTCTTTCGTATTACAGGCTTCATTGTCGAACATTGCATAACATCCGAAATAGTAATCATTATTGTTATGAGCCTATTATAAATTATACTGCAGATAATGAAAGAACTTATATTTTTTCTTCTTTTTTTCTTTCTTCTTTCTAGTTTTAACTTTTGTTTTAAAGAAATAATTCTTCCATTCCTCAGTATTTAATTTTGATCAGTTTACTCCCACATAACCAGTTATCCTGAAATACGCCGAAATATTTTAGGTATAATAATGGAGGTTTTAAAATTCTTTTCTTAATTAAATAAGTAAAAGTTTACTTTACTTTGATAATAAGCAGCTACTTTAAAGCCCATTCAAACAAACTCAATTTTAAACGGGAATATTAATATAAACATTTTTAAAAAGAAATGTAAGATAATCTTTTCAAAAAAAGGTCTATTGTGAATCTTTTCTAGTTAATGATTGAATACGCACTCAATAAATGAATGTGTTATAAATGTTTTAATTTGGTATCAGGTTTACTTTATTAATGCTTTTAATCATTCAAATACAATTTTTATAAAATCTATTTTATCTCTTTCTCAAAAATAATTATTTCTTATTTAATTTCGAGTGATGAAATGCATATACCTGGATTTTAACCTTTTCGTGGCTATATTAAGAATTTTATAGATAATTAATTCTCTTAAATTTCTTGAACGGAATGAATGAATGAATCAATACATTCATAACTTTAAATCTCTTTAAGGACATCTCTTTTATACTATTATCAACACAAGAGAGAAATAAAAAGGATTTTTATTACAATACTTCTTAAGTTTATGACTTCTTACTTTTTATGCCCTGAAACAAAATCGCAAACGATTAATGTGTTGTTTTCGAATAATAATTAACGATTACGTTTTCAGTTAAACTCAGTATATGTACTTGCATTAAAATTTTAGGCAGGAAATTTATATATATATATATATATATATATATATATATATATATATATATCTGCCACCGTCTGTGGATGGATTTTTCGTGAAAAACCTGAAGTGTCAGAGGTTTTGCATTTGAAGCACCTATTGTGTTCAGTGTAATATTATCTTGTTCTTGAAAGATAGCGTAACTCAAAGAATATTGCTCTAAACATGCAATATTCCAGTCGATTTCCTTGGAAAAACACAGCACTACGAGAATTAGATGCTATTTTTTCTCTTTTCTCCATGAAAACAATAATTTGTGTCATGAAACTTTTATAGTAATTTTACTTGGAGTAAAACTATTATGTAGGATAAGAACTTATTTATGCTAAAAACTTTGTAAATTGAGAAGAATATTTTAATGTCAGATATTTTTTCATAGAATGCGTCAAGTGCAAATTCAGGTTTATGGTGTGAAGATCTGCTTCGTTTATTTAACTGTTTAAGATTGTTTTTTTAAAATGGTTTTGTTGAGTTTCGTCACTTTTTTGCAAATCTATATTGTTCATGTTATTGGTAATTTGTATTTAGAAACACGTGAGGTAGAAATAACTCATTAATAATAATTCCGTTAGTTAAAATTGCTTATCTTTTTTACATGTACGGTAAATGCATGCGTATACAAAGACATATTCAATTGAATCTACAGCAGAAATGATAAACTAGGACATAATTCATGTTTGTAACATGCGAATTCATTAAAACCTAGGAAATAAAACTAGATATATTAGAACAAATAATTCAAATTTACGCAAGCAACATTGTAGCAAAATATGAATCAGAGAAATGTTTGATTTTTTTAATTCAAAAATTGATGTTTTTATTTTAACAGCTCTTATTTTGTTTAAAATTATTTACTGTCCATTTCCGTATGATGAAATTCGTCTACATAAAATCTTGTGATAAGCGTAAAAGTTTTTAATATATACATATATTTTTATTTATATGTATGTGTACATTGGCTTTTCAATTGCTTCAATGCTATAGCGTGCTACGTACTTTGGAATGAGTTCCTATGACTCTCTATATCTTAACAAAAGCACATTCAAATATCACTAAATACAGTCTGCATTTATTTTACATTCTACTGTCAATAGCCGGATGAAGAATAAATAATTGTAATGCCATTATTTTATTTTTTGATTCATATTACGATGATTATTAACTTTTTTTTTTATTTAAAAAGGGAATTTAAATTTTTTCTTTGGACAAATTACCTGTTTACCCCAAATTTGTGTTGCTCTCTTTCTCTTCATGTTTTGTAGAATTGATATTGTAAGAATTCTGTGTTTAGAGGAGGCTCGAGTGCATGTTATTATTGCTCGGACCGCTTTAAGTTCCGAAATGTGTTACCGACTTATTCTGAATGTTGAGATTCTGCATCTTATAGCTGTTTTTTTAAGAATTTTAATTAATTAAGAAAGCAAAAAAAATTATGCTGTTTTTTTTTAATTATTATTTTCCAAAATATTAGCCAAATAGCATAAAAACTATTTTAGCACTATTTAAAAATACAAGTCCCCCCCCCCCTGTATTATTTTCATTGTTATTGCATTATTATTATTATTTATTTATTTATTTATTTGCTATTTTTTAAAAATACTTTAAAATATATTTCACACTTGCACTTTTCATCGTTGTTACGGAATTAAAATTGTTTTTTATAGTTCATATTTTATCCCGTTTTCTTTTCAATCACTGGTAACCTTCATCACAAAATTGAGTTTATTTTTTAGTTATTTCTTTCTTTTTGAATAAATAAATTCCTTTTTAAAACATAAACTTAATAAAATTTTGATTTTTTTGTGGTAATTTCTACTAAAGTTTAATTTCTAAAGTAAGCAATGACGGAATTCTTGCACAGTTTGTGCACTATTATATTTTGTATTTTATAGCAGCTTTCTGCTCATTTCTGTAACATTGGATGTATAAACATCTATTTTCCCTCCTAAGGTTTGAAGTTTTGTTTCGTTATTTTACTGACACAATTTTTTCATTGAATCACTAAATAAAAATGATCTTTAATATTACTTGAATTATGAAACATAATTCGATTTAGCTAAAAATTGTATCAAACGATTTCAGTTTTTATCATTATAATTTTTAAATTCTGGTTTTGCAAGCAAATTATTGGAACAATTGAAGTTAAATTTGAATGAGATGATATAGAGAATTGACCATTGCTTAAATGTAGCATTATCCGGTGAAGGCTTTGTTTATCCAAATATAATATTATTTTGTTAGTTGTGGGCCAGTAAAAAGATGTAAAATAAATAAAAGCGAACAGAAAGACAAATTTTACACATTTGAAAATTTTCTGTTCTTTGTCTTTTTCTTTTTGCTTCTCACTCTTCTCTTTTCTCAAACGCTCTTTTATTTTCTTTACTGTGAGTGTGTTTTTAAGCAGAACATATTGTTGACTAAAGCACTGCAATTTTTTTCGAATAAAATTTTAAAACTTTATTTTCATGTTCATAGTATATCATATTCATAGTATATATAGTTTGAATATGCACTCTCTATTATTGTACAAATTTTAAATAATAATTTATATAGCCATTTTTCTGAGACGTAATACCCATTTTGTGTCTAGTTGCTGTTAGACTGACTGACTGTGTTGAATGTCAAGCTAATACGAGTGGTTATTGTTAAAGAATTCATTTACATGTATGTTTTTCACGTTGTTTACATGAGCGTTTTTCACTTCGTTTCTAAAACTGATATTTAAAAATGTTATTAAGCGGTACCGAATACTGAGAATTAATATTTTTCATGTGAGCCATACAAAACATATTTCCTATACAAAAAATATTGCACTTTCATGCTTTGTTTTGATGCAAAAATATCGTTTTTATTACATTTATGTTGTTCTCAAAGTGGATACACACACACACACACACATATATATATAATCTGTTAATTTTTGGTGTGTGTCGATTAATAAATTTGATTCTGAATTAATGAGTTTTAAAAAATATGTTGATAACAGCATTAGAAGATTTAATTTATTTTATAAATGAAAATAAACACCCAGTTAGAATAAAGGATTAATTTTTCTCAATTTTCTGACTTTGTGAAACGTATTTATTTATTATTTTATTCTGTAAGTTAAAATAAAAATAGATAATTTTGCTACTTATAGCACATGAATGAAGACCATTGGAAATGAAGCTAAACGAAAAGACTTCCTTCATATCAAAAGAACTATACAATCAAAAACTCAGGGTGGGGGAATCGAACATGAGAACGATCTGCATTAATAGCAATTAATGCGTCCCACTTCAGTCAGTTTATTATATATTTAAATTAACCATTTAAAATTATCTTCACAGCTTAATTAAAGCACGATGAGTCTTGCATTTAAGAAAAAAGATAAAATTACGAAGTCAAATGGTTAACTCTTTCCTAGCTGCATCTGATGGATCATTTCAATTGTAACGCATAAGTTAAAAGAAACATCGGGCAAGCACTACTAAAGTAAACAGTAGTACTTAAAAATGGGTGGATATGCAAAAAAAAAAAAAAAAAAAAAAAAATCCATTTTTTTCGCAGTAAATAAAAGTCTATCTTAGCCACATTGTCAGGATTCCATCTGCAATATTCGAGCTGAACATTTGAAAAGTGCATCTAAAGTTGGAAGAAAGTCTGAATAGAATTGGGAGAGGCACTTGCTCACCAAACCAAAATAAATAAATAAAAACGTTAGACGGCGACCTTTTCAACCATAAATTTACCACTTCCTTTGCTAAACTGCCATGTCCCCTTACTCGTTTTAGCGAGAATTGGATCCTCTATTTACAGCGCCTATGTGGGGACCTGTCGCCTTTGAGAAATAGACTTGAGGGAACAGTCCTTCCCCTGTAACCCTGCAGGGTTCATCATTCATTCTGCTATAGGGAGGGGGTGACCGATGCAAATGACCCTCAAGTTACTTTCTTCGTTGGGGGTCAGAGGAGGGGAGGATTGCAGTAGGGACTAAACCAAAAAATTCCTTTGAAGAAGTGAACAACTGCACAGCCCTATTCCGTATGTGCTGTACAGTTGTCCTGCAACCCTTTTATTCAGTGATTTTTCTTAGAAAATGGAGAAGTACCTCCCCACACCATTTTTTTTTCTTGTTAAGTTTGCTTCCATTTGATTGACACTGTAAGTTGAATGTGAATATGGTCTTTGAATGAACAATGTGAGTATTATTTTTTATAGCACTCTCTATTGTTTTTAAATACAATATTGCTGATATTTTATTATTCTCTTAAATGAATCATGAAAAATATTGATAATTAGGGAACTGCCAGTTACCGCAAGAGGTACTTTTTCTGAATTTCCGATGATATTAATTGTTTCAGGACAATGTCATTATATGACTAGACATTCAAGGACAGATTCAATTTATATTCAGCATCCCATTTTTTTAATTAAAGAATTTATTTTCTTTTTTGTATTTTTACTATAAATAGTAATGATATTCATGATTTTTCATTTTTTTTTCTTAAAGTAAATTACTTACTAATAATTTTTAAATAAATTATTCTTTGAAATCCTATTCTTTGAAACTAATAATGCTAAGAAAATAATACCAGACCTAAATCTTAATTTTCCAAATTCAAATTATTTTCGAGATTTTAAGCATGGAAGGGAAGAAATAGCCAATAACAGATTAAATTTATGGCTGTGCATTTTATTCCTTATTCAAATTTTTTTTAACTAAACTCATTGTTGAAAAATAATTTTGTTTTTATTTGATAATGTTTTCTATTACATTGGCATTTCTTAATATTGTATTTATTTTTCCAAAAAAGAATGAAATTGATTTTTTAAAGTACATTTTGAATATTTCTTGGGGAAAACTATTTTTACTTTTATTTTTACCATTTTCTATTTAAAACGTTTCTGATTAAAACATTAAAATGAAGCTTTCTTTCGTCAAGGACAAACAAGTGGTAGAAGAGAAGCTTGGTTTTTGTTTTGTTGCATGAAAGCTCATATCAAACATCATATATATTTCATTAAACACTCACGAATATATAGAAATAGGAATTTGCCCTTTTTTCTTTCTTTTATATTATCTTTCATTTCGTTTTGCTTCGTTCGCTTTTTCTTTTAGTGTCACATAAATGAACTTATAAAATTTATAAATAAAAATTTTTTTCTATTAAAGCTGTTTTAAAATGTCGTTAATGTTTTTTTTAATTTATAACTTTACTGAGTTAAAATTTACTGAGTATTATTATGCCAGTTGTTTTTGCAATTAAAACCTGAAAAAAGTAAAATTGTTCGTTTATAGCTCTAGAAAGAAAAATTTTAAAAAGTAAAATATCTACGAGTGAAAATAAGCGTACAACTGATTTCATAGTTTTAGATGACAGTTGAAATGAAAATCAATTTCTATCCGAGCAAATGAAAATAAAAATGCACGTGCATATTCTTTTATGTCTTTTAAAATTTAGAGGAGAATTATTTCATTTTATTTATTATTTTCTTAAAAAGAGCTTTAATAATAATACTAATAATGAAATTGATTATCACTTGAATGGTACTGAAAGATAGGTAGAATAGTTTATACATATAAAATGCAATGATTATTTATTCTGCTTGTTTATGTAGCTCATGTAGTTTTCTTTTGTCTTACAACCTTCTCATTTCTCTCCTGATAATACATTTTGAAATAGTCCCGATTATATAGCTACTTTTTTTTCTAAAAAATATTCGTTTTTTTATTAACCAATAGAAACCTCCATAGCTCTTGGAAACGTAGTGGATGACTTTTTAAACGAAATCGATGGAAACAAATGGCTTAAATCACCGATATTGTGCTGTATGCTTCCCATATTCCCTGTGTCTAACTTAATGAATAGCATTTCTTCCTGTGATTATAGAGTTTAAATCGGAAATAAATTTATGGCTTAGGTTTTATTAATTTAATCATTTCAGTTAGGGTCTAATATAAATATCTTAACCTCTGCCACCTTTTTTTTTTCCCGGGAGACGAGATTTAGCTGATAGATAGAAAATAGAAAGGGGAATCAGAAATTTTCTTTCTTTCATTTTTACTTTGAAAACAACACATTCAATCTCCAAAAATTGCCTGTATAAAAGTTGTAGATCAAAGAGTTGTATCAGATGAAGATTTGCTTAAAATTTATAGCGGCATTCTACATTTTGCTTCAGAACTACAAAGTATCAGATCTTCCAATTTTCTAAAGAATTCCGGCATCTCGAAAAAAAAAAATTTTTAATCAAAGATTGTACATAAAAAATATTGACTTTTAAATGTTTGTATATATGCTGTATCATAGGGCCAGCATGGTCTGGAGATTCGGTGGAGAAACCCTTCGAAGTTTTTGCACTAATTTAATTGACTGCAGTTCAAAATTATGACGAATGATTTCGATTCTTACGAAATAACTTTCATACTTCTAAACCAGACACTAGGCTAACTATATGAAATCAGATGAAATTACCAAATTTGTTACAGTTTTTTCGGTTTTAGTAGGAGAAAGGAAAAATATGAAGTTGTGGTGTAAGAAACTTTGCATTCGTTTGTTATTATAAATTAAGTATTAAGTATTACAAAATAAATCAAGAAAAATTAAACAAAGCAAACGACGTCATCCCTCCGAAACAAAAGTCGATTTTGAAGAAATTCCGGAAATATTTCCCGTAAAATCGTTTTCATGAAAAGAGATCAAACCTGGAGTTGCATAATTACTTTGCATATGAATTAGCACTTGAATCTTTGTCGTTTTTCCATAAATGTGGCATGAGAAAAACGTGTTTTTTTTTTTTTTTTTTTCCTACGATTTATTCTTCCCAATAAATGAGAAAAGGAATTTGAGAATAATAATAATGCGAAATACATTATTATTGATGGTGGATTCCTCCTGCATTTTGCAATTTAGAAGTCATTGATGAAAGAGGGGTATAAAACAATAAAAAAGAAAAACTTTTTTCTGTAATTCTAGCAAACGAACTGTATATACTTCAAAAAACACAATCAAGGAACCACTATTCTCGTTTTTGTGCGTAACTAGTGAAAAGGACAGAGTCAGATGAATATCTTAGACTTATTAGAGAGCACTGCACTGGAGGAAATAACAATGACTCTACTCCAAAGGCAACAATCTCAAAGATTGTAATAAATGAAGACTTTTAGCTTACAGTTTTTCGGTTTCAGCAAGCTAAGGAAAATGCGGGCTACTCGATTGTCAAAAATGCAATTATTATATCTAAAGGTTTAAATAAGCTGCTAAAAAGATAATAAATTCCATCTTGAAACTAGGAAAAGAAAACTAACCGAACTTCTTTAACCAAAAATTCAATTCGATTTCTTTACCCTCTGAGTGATCGTGACACATTTTACTGGCTAGAAAAGAAGTTTGTTCAACTTATCCTTGATAAACGAAACACTTTTGCGAATCACTAAGTTTTCATGCATAAACACGCCCAACCCGATTGTACGCAGGGAATCAGTACATGTTACCGTTATGGAGATGATGGTGATATTATGAAGGGATTAAGATTTCGGCTTAAGAAAATCGCTTGGAGGAATCAATTCCAATTTGGTCACATTCACTTGAATTCTGAGAGTTATACTACATAGTGTTGCTTTAGAACATATCCACAGGTACCTTGATAACGAGATTTATCGGCTAACCTTAGGTGCAAACTACCAAACTTGATTGGGCTGTTACTACCAACATCAAAATATTATTTCCACAGTTTCTTTTGATGACTATATCTTGCCTCTAAACGCATTGATCCTTTTTGCAGTTACAGAAAAATGGGGATCAAGTGCTCAAAGATTTGCGTAAACTGCACTAACACACACTCATCTTTTCCTGAAGCTATTGTAGAGTTTGTTTCAGAAGACTACTTCTATCCCCACCCACGCCCAACCCCTGCTTGCCAAAAATTTTGATCAACACTCATAATGTCCTATATATATACACTATTCAACCGTCTTGGACAACTGCATATGATTGATTGGACACTAAAGGTCTGTATGCAAGAGTCACAACTCTCTATATGAGATGACAATGAACAGATGCTTCAGCTGAACTACAAAAATGAGTACCCTGAAGTTGGTAACAAAACGGAAAATTAATTGATATTACTTATGAACAGCACACGATTATTTTGATAGCCAATGAACAGCTATTTCCTTATTTTCTCAGTTTGTTTAATATTATTCTTATTTTCCCCATATTTTTTACCTCCCTTGCACATACTGAATACATAATTATATTACTTAATGAAGGAAAGCGTTTCCGCGCTGAAACATTTCTAGATTCATAAGAATTTCTTCATTAACGATTTCCTTTTTGGATTGGAATCTTTGGAGAGACTCACCCGTTTGTTTTCACACATTTGTCTTGTAAATGCAAAATTTTGTATTTGTTTAATGTGCAGTTATAATTAGTTATAGTTTTATGCGTCATCTTTTATTCCTTTTTCCATTTAAGTTGAAAAATAATACCATATTTGACAAGTATATTTATTACTGATTTAGTATAATTAATTTTATGTTTTGTTTTTTTCAGAAATTGCGTTTTAAGTAATTTTGTATGGACTTCATAATTTTGAACCTTGGTTAATTAAATAATGCATACAAAATTGAGGTGTGAAGTTTCAAAAATTTTCACACCACACTTGCGCTCTGGTATAGCACACACACACGTGCACTCTCAAAGAATTGCCACAAGCGTATCTATCGCAATTAGACTTACACTACTAATCGCAAAGTTTAAAGTTTTATCAAATAAGCACCGAAATGTATAGAAATATTTTGACTTCTGTCGAGTCTAGAAAAATAAAAAAGTTAACAAAAATTAAATCTTTATAAGGTCCCCATAGAGAATAAATGCCAATGAATGAAATGTTTTCATTCATCTATATGAACACAAAATGTTTTGCTTCTCTCTGTCACATTTTCTGAGGTATTACAACGTAAATGTATTGATTTAGATTTTTTTTCCGGGCTAACTGGTGTTTGAATCAGTCTTACGCTATAAATTTCAAAGATAATATATATATGTTAAACTGTTATTCAAAAGGCAGAATGAGAAAATAATAAAGCATTTTTTGACATTTATGCAAAACTGCTTTCTTTAAACAATGCTTATACATGTGTGATCCAGTTCATTGTTTGTAACATTAAGACAGGCCTTTTGAATTTGTCGCAAAGATCCACAGTTCGTGTACTGATAAAGGCAATTCATACTTTAATTCGGATATAATGTGAATCAAAATTAACTGAATTTATCTGTAACCATTTAGAACATTGTTGAACATAATATAACTCATCAACGTGCTTCTAAAAATGCCACAATTTATTTTATAAATAATTGCAAATGCTGATGAACCTCTTTTAACAGATTTTTACTGTTAGAAGATTAATCGTTTGAAAGATTATCGACACTCTTTTCATAAAAGTGACATTCGTCTGTCCATATTACTTTTCTCAGAAGAGAAGGATGACCTAAAAATAGGGTACAATTTTAATATTATAGACTTAGGTCGTGTAGTTGACCAAGTAACTATTTTAACAAGTCTATGGACTTCGCGAATGGTGTATAGATGCCAGCTGTTAAGTTGAAACGTTTTCTTCATCATCTTTTTGAGATGTTGATCTTAGCAGATTGGAGATTTTTCGTATTCCAGGATGAGAGTAATTTGAAAAGTCAGCCAAAATGTCAATTTCTGCATCATTTGCATAGCGCCTCATCTTCCCTGGGAAAGCAAGGATCCTGTAGTTCATTACCATTTTCATTTATTGGCATATTTCAGTATACGGGACGTATAAAAAATTAATTTGTGTAACTTTTCACTGTGAATTCCACGGAAGAGAAAAATGTGTTCGTACAATTGTGCATTTTGTTCAATGAAATATAGTAACTGAAAATACATGACTAGTTGGAATATTTAGAAAAATCAAAGCATATATAATAGAAACACACACATACAGACACACGCACACACAGAGAAAGAACAACTCAATGCATTCTATACTACAAACATACTACATAAAAATACAAACTGTCTTTTACCTAAATGAACAAGTTGGTCCTACAAGCGGAATAAATGTCTCAATCGATTTGGCTATTTACACATCATTTATATCTTATTCCACCAGTGACTTGTCATTTTTTGTTATAAAGTAGGGTATCTAACCTTTCCAACGCGAGGCACACACACACACACACACACACACACACACACACACACACACACAC
>JAPMOR010062595.1:341466-377640 GCA_026543865.1 Argiope aurantia | reverse complement strand
TAATAATGTCTTAACTTAATAATAACTTAATAATAATGTCTTAACTTAATAATAACTTAAATAATTATTTAATTTTGTTGTTTTATTTAATTAATTAAAAAAATGACATTCATCAGCTGTTTAAGAAAGAAAAGAAAATAACATAAAATATTCCCCATATATCTAGAATAAAATCTTCTATTGAATTTATATTCTAAAATGAATACATATGGTAACAAAGGCTTCCAAGAACTATTACTTAAGAACTTTGCGTTTTGCAACTGTCCGTGTGTCTGTATTTTTCATCATTTTTCTGACGATTTCCTTTTACGGTTTTTAAGGATTCATTCAAATGAGCGATTCAAACAGATGCACTTGCACTGGTAAATAAATGACAAAATATTGAAATGCCACCTTGACATCGAGATTGCCTGCTGGAAGGTTCAACCAAAATTTCTTTCACATATTTCTCGCAGCTGCCCGATCTCAAATCCCTGCCCCGAACATGCCTCGAGACGATGAATGAATCGCTGACTAAGAACCTCCTTTTCATTGTAGAATTTATCACGTACATTCTGTTCTCGGGCAAATAAATTGTCAATTTCACCAACCGTTGTAAATTAATTTCTTGAGTCAGAGCCGTAATTGCTCGTCCATTCTCTTGTTTTTATCCCACAGTTCAGAGAGCTTTCTCTTGCTTGAACCAGACGCACTACTGTAGAATTCGACAAAAAGAGGTCAAGCATTTTTTCTTCTCCTTTTCTTTCTAGAATTATTATCATGAGTGAAATACAGCTACCCTCACCTCTTCCCTTCCACGATGAAATTCAAATTTTGTCCTTCGACATTTTCAGAAATCATAAAAACGTATCTTTATTTTTTATCTTGTGGAAAGAATTATTTAAAAAAAAAAAAATCTTAGTCGAGATGTTTATACATTATTTTTTATCTGCTATTCTTGGTGTTACTTTGAAACATTGCATTACTTTCTTAAAATGAATAATGATGTTAAAATATGAAATCGCGTTGCGATTTTATCTGCATCAAAATGTGTCACGCATTATATTGAAAGACATTCATTTTCTATTTCGTCTTTTATTTTTAGAAACTAGCTGATGCATTTGACCTTAATGAAATCAGAATAGTAAAAAGCTCGAGTGAGATACATAAAACTAAAAAGTAGCATAAATAGTGAATATATTTTCCAAACCGAACTTTTAAATGAAAAAAGAATCTAATTTGTAAGTTTAAAGTGAAAAATTTTCGTAGTTAATTTCAGTTGAACATAATTGAAGATTTTCCGGATTTAAAAATTTCTTCTGAAAAAATAAGTAATTTTTATGAAAAATCCGACTTCGAAAATATGTACTGCATTATGAGGAAATAAAAAAAATGTATGATACTTTTGTATTATCATCTTTAAATAATTTTGTATCTGTCTTTTTAATAAGTGTCAAAACTCAATCTTTTTCCTATTCCTAGGGCAAACCGCTCAAATATATTCTAGGAATACAAATCAGTAAAACAATAATAATTATTCAATGATGCGAATGTAGAAAAGTTTCTGTTTCATAAAATTGACGAGGAAATTAATTGTATTGTTTCCCTACCGTTTTCAGAACTATAACTCATTTTTAATTGCTTTTTTATCAGTCATCCAATACCTCTATTTGCATTTCAGAGACGATATTGTCAAAATTTAAAATACACCGATAAGAAGTCAGCTAACTTATCAAAAAAAATCTTTTATATTTTTTTTTCTGTGAAATTTTCCTAAAACAACTGTTAATATTTCCGATCCACCTTGCCTGGCGACCCGATTAATATCCATCAGCTCACGACGGATCGATCTGCTGCGAGATAATTTGAACAAAGAAAAGAAATTAGAAAAAAGTACAGAGCGTGCAGAACAAACAGTACAAAAGTACAGAGTAAACATCTTTTTTTTTTTTTTTTTTTTATTGAATCCAAAGAAAAATTTAGGCCAACAATTCATTTTGTGAGAAAGGATACATCTATATGTCAGATGTGCAGTCGGATATTTCCAGAAAGGCTACAATTTTAATATTATTGGCAGTGATGGACAGTATTTAAAAATCTATCTGCATAGTTAATTTTATTTTCAAAATTCTCTTTTTTACCTAAATTACTTTTCCAATCTGTCATTTGTATCGTACATTTATCCTGTTTCATGTGATTCGATATGCTGCTTACAAAGATGAGCAGCATTAAAATTCCTCTAGGATAGTTGTTGCATGATAAATCCGCATCAGATTACGAATAAAATAATGAGCTATTTTTTTATTATTTTTCTGATAAAATTAACATTATGGAAAACAAGGTTTTAATCAAGTAATTTGTTACCTGAGTAGTGTAGTATTTGACTTGGCATCTTTTTTTTTTTTTTTTTACTTAATTCTTTCGTAAATTCTTTTAAGCGAAGGACAAATGCACACATACCCATTTTTTTGTATTTAAATCAAGATGAATTTAAGATATTTTCTTGCTTTTTATCCTGTATCTGTTAGATCCTACATTTGAAGCAGATATGTGAAGTTTGTCGTGTAATATCTAAATAAAAACAGACAGATCAAACCTTTTGCCACTTTAAAAATTACCTACTCATATCAGCTTTTATTTATTTATTTTTGTTGTTTAAAGTTGTTATTTTAGAAAAACCTTATAATTTGATTGATTATTTTGCTAACTAATTATTAAATTTTTTTAATACTTATTCGCTATTTTAGCTATAATAAAAATAACTGTTATCAGTGTATCAATAGTAAAAAATTGAAGCTCAGCAAATTCACAGTTTGTAGAATTAAGATTCAATTTTTGAAAAAATTATTTAAAGAGTGGCTTCACACTACTTTCTCATCTCTTGATTGTAAAGCAACAAGTACAAGTTTCTAAACATAAATAGGAAACAGAAGATATTTATATATTGCAATATGTAAGTAGAAATCAAAGTGCTAAATTTTATTAGATTTTTATTAGTTAAAATTGTTCATTAATTAGATTTATTTCTAAGTGAATCGAACACATCTGGAGATACACGTTTACAGTCAATCATTAGTATTGGAGTCGGTTTCTTTGATGACCTCTATGATAAACTAATTTTGTTAATTACAATATCTATTATGTAATATTGATTTGGCAAATAATGATTTTAATGTAATAAAGATACAACTCAACTCAGCAAAGAAAACAATAAATTAATTTTAATGTAATGCCAGTAGCATTCTTGAAAAAACAGAAACTTTATTCTCAATTCATCTCTGAGAGTAATTTTTCAATATTACTGTTGTTGATTTGAAATGTATGATATTGGCGACGAAGATCGACAATTTTTAATGAATCTATGATGATTCTGCTTTTGTCAGGATAACGTCGCAGTTTAAGCTACGTACTCGTAAAAAGGATTAATCATATCGAGCAGGCCAACGCACGGGACCCCCACGCCCGATCCACCGTTGACCCGGCTTGTCATGCCTTGATTTTCATTTCTGGGGACATATGAAATCGCTAGTTTATGACACCCCTGTTGACACTGCTGAGGAGCTCGTTGCAAGAATCGCTAGAGATTCGAGATATGCATTCTGGAGTATTCCAGAATCCGAACATTCTGGAGTATTCCAGAATCCGAACATTCTGGAGTATTCCAGAATGTTCGGATGTCCATGCGTCGGAGATGTGAGGTGTGCATTGTAGCCTGTGGAAGAAACTTCGAACACTTACTTTAATCCATGTACCTTTTGTTTCTTTTCATGTGTTATTTAAACTATTTCTCATTTACGGTCTCTTTTCCTTATGGTGCTTCTGTGTGCAACCCCACATTGCTATATGATTTCGAGTTGTCAGGATGTACCTTACCCCTCTTAGAAGTTCTGAAGAACTGAAACACCCTGTATGTATTCCATTAACCAGCAAAAACTTTTTAATCTTTCCTTTAAATAAAAATATTTTTTTTACACCAGTTATTAAATTGAATATTATGGGCAACATCCAAATTGGTGACCAGGACGTGATTATTCTATATTATTTGTATTACTAACGCGAATAAATCAATTGTTTAATATTATTTATATTGCTACTTTCCATTTCGTATTATCATAGGCATTCTGGTCTAATTGGCACGCTGTATTCGCTTGATGCTGAAAAGGATAATTTTAATTAATTCGTTGAAATGTTGGAACAATTTTGAAAAAGCAAGAAAATATCAATGGATCAAATACCTTCGAAATTTGCTACTTCCGGAAAAGTCGAGCGAATGATGAATATATTAAAGTGATGAATATATAAACGTGCTCCGATCATCACTTTTACTTCGACGAAATCAAATAGCTCTGGAGAACAGTTTCTCGATATTTAATGAAAGAGCGAAGATTTTATTTACGTGTGTTTTCGATGCATTTCTTGATGAAGCAGTGCGAGATTGTTTCGTTTGCGGATTGGACAAAGAAAACATTTATAAGAGATTCCTAACCGAAAACGGCGCTACATATATGTGAAGGCATTCCCACTTGTGAATAAAGTTAGTTAGAACTCTTCAGTTTACTCCAAAGAAAATTATCAGTCGTCCAAATACTTTTTCTGCAAATGCATAAGATACGAAATTTTCTAATGCAGGTTTTCACGCCACCCTGCTAAATGCAAATATAAATCCGCGAAATTTCATGTATGTGTAAAAATTGGACAAATATCGCTAGTCTGTATGAGTAAAAACAAAGCTCAATTAGAAGAAAAGATCGGAAATCTTGAATGTGATTTTTAGGCTTCCCTATATTCAGTGCAACATACAAATCAAACTGCAAACAGGAAAAAGTACATTATTCTTATTATTGTTGATTGTAAGCAATTAGATATGAACTTGATGCTGCCGCTGATGTTTCCGTAATATAAGAAATATAGGCCAAGAAATATTTATCCGGGAAAAAAGAAATTATGTCATCGTCAATAAAATTACAATGAAGAGAAGACATCAATGATAGGAGAAGTCCTCATAGAAATGCAGTATAAAAAGAAATATCATAGGTTATAACCAATTAAAATGGAAGGGGTCTATCAGTTCTCTTTGGAAAAATATTAATTATCTATATTCAAGCTAAATTGGAATGTGATATTTTCAGATCATAATGTGTGCAAAGTTCTGATGCACCTCGCAAATGTTTTTCAAGTGAGTGATCAACCGATTAAACATTTTAAAGCTCTTCTTCTTATGAAAGATAATTGCCAACCTTCTAAGATTGTTCCAAATACTTTAAAAAATTCTGTTTCTGATGAAATGAAAAGATTAGTAAATAATAATATCCTTTGAACATTCTAATAAGGCAACACCTGTTGTTCTGATGTCAAAGAAAAATAATTTTGTAAAGTTGTGCGGGGATTTCAAGGTGACTGTAAATAAGTATCTTGTCTCTTTGCTACTTTGAGGTGAGGCAAATATTTTAGTAAGCTAGACCGGATACATGCGAACAGATTGTATTTATTTATGTTAACTCTTCATACTGCATTGGGTTTGGTCCACCCTAACAGCTATGCTATATCTGCAGAGGCAGCTATTTTTTCAGCCAGTCATGGAATAAATATTACAAGGCACACCCAGAGTTATATGCTTCCAGGATGATATCTTGATCTCATCGGTTGCTGAAGCAGAACATTTTTCCACTATAGAAACTGTAATGTCAAGATTGCAAAAAGTAATCCAAAACTAAATGCAGAGAAGTGTCATTTTTCAAAGATGTTGAATTTTTAAGGCGTATAGTTGATGAAAGTGATATTCACTCGGGAGGAATTAAGAGGCAATTAGAAAAATCTAAATATATCTTTAAAATAATAATCTTTAATAAAAACAATTTAATATAAAGACCAAAAAATATGTCTAAGCGTAAATCATTTTTAGATTTATAGAACTAATATTCTAAATTCATAAAGCATTCATATACTTTATTGTTTCTTTTCGCAACATTCTGAATAAAAATATTTTGTAGACATGGTCGGAAGAATGCACATTTGAAAAGTGTAAACAACTTCTAACATGTTATGCTGTATTGGCTCATTTTAACGAAAAGAGTCAATGATGCGCATATTGATTAGGTATTATCATACATTGTATATGATGAAGAATTATCTGTAGCCTATGCCTCTTGCATATTATCAAATACTGAAATCAACTAATCACAAACTTAAAAAAAGTCTTAGCCATAATTTTTGCTTGCAGAAAATTTCATCAGTATCTGTTAGGAAAGAACTTTGCATTGATTACTATAATTGGTTACTATATTTTTTTTTCCTACAGCAATACCGTCTATACAGCAATGCTCGCTAATAGAGATGGTCATTACTTCTTATTTTCGTATAGTTACACCATTAAATATAAAAGAGGTATTGCATATCTGAATGTTGATTCTTCTGAAACTGTCCAATGAAGACCTAAACAGAGGCTTGTACCCATCGGGTTATTTACAAGATTTCCAGTTCGTCAGAATTATCTGTAATATCTGATAACATTGCTAGTGCAATTAGAGCTGATACAATTTTTAGAATGATTTTCTATCAAAAATTGAGAACACAAGCCATTTTTCAGCATAAAAGATGAATTATGTGTTGATAGAAACTGTTTATTACGGAGGATGAGACTACTCATTTCGAAAACATTCTCTTGAATTACCGCATGATATTGAATAGGGAATTGGAATATTGAAGAGGGAAGCTGTTGCTAAAAGTTATTTCTGGTAAAAATAGAGACCAAAACATACATGTGCTAATGCGAAGTTGGTGAGATTGCAGTCGAATCTCCATCAGTGACGCCTATGCAATCACAGGTATGGCCCAAGGCACTATGGGATCACATTCATTTAGATTTTGCAATAAAAGATCAAATAGATCATTTGAGAGTAGTAGAAAACTATTCTAAATGGTTAGAAATTGTAAAGATGTCATCGACATCAGCAGCAAATACAATTATTGTATTGTAACAACTGTTCGCCAGATATGGGCTACCGCTAGAAGTCGTTTCTGACTACGGTTTTCTGCTAATTTCCAAGGAATTCAGAAACTTCTTAAAATACTTGGCCGTCCTATAGACACTCGCTCCAATATATCATTCCCAATCGAGTGGCCAAGCTGAATGTACTATTTAGGCTTTAAATAATTTACTAAGTAAAATGCAATTAGATTCTAATGATAGTAGTACAATAACGACCAAGGTAAACAGATTAACAGATTTTTACTTTTGTGCAGATCATTGCCATGTTTTAAAACTGGCTCATCTCTACCAGAGTTGTTTCTCAATCATCCATCAGAACTATCTTGGAGTTATTACGTGCATGTACAGCAAGGCAAAGATAGCAAAAACAATACTTTAACAGAGCTCACACCGGTAACAAGAGTTATCTTGTGGTCAAAATGTTCGGGTAAAATCTCGTAGAGATCCTTTGAACAAATGGATGCATGCTAAATGAATTCAACCAAACGGTTCCAAGACTTGGTTGAATGAAATAAACAACAAAAGATATCTTGTAATATCGAGCTAACCTGTCTAGCCACTCTTCACGCACTAAATATCGAGGTGCTTTCATTTCTGAGGATTTCTATTGCACATCTCAAGCTTCTATGTAATCAACCTACAACCATTACCATTTCTGAAAAGAGTTCCAACATGCCGACCCTCTTTCTACTTCTAAAATTCAACAGTTTGATGATCATTCTACAAAAGGTTCCAAAAAGGATATTCCCGGTGCAGATGTCCCAAATGAAGATATTCCTATTGTGGATGTCCTAATATATGTTATATGTTAGCCAACATGAATAAATAAAGCCAAATTAACTTAATAATAAGTAATTTTAATTTGTTATAAAAATGGGGTATCGTAATATCTATTATGTAACAATTTATCTATTATATAATGGGATTTTAATGTCTCTAAAAAACATACAACTCAATTCAACATAGAACAGCCAAGTTTATTCTCGACTTATCTTTGAAAGTATTAATGTTGTTGATTTGAAATATATTATTCCCTGTAGGAATAAAGCAGAGGTGTAAAATCAAATTAAATACATTTAGATAAATTCATACCATACATTTTGATTTGGCTTCAAAATTTTAACATACTTTTCTGAACAAACAGATGTCTCTATGTAGCTTTAGAAATGTTTATGCTAAGATTCGATTAAGCCTTCTACAGACCTTTAGTTATTGCAAATACCGGGAGCTCTTTTCTCTTCCAATTTTTCAAAATTGAGCATTTTTTTTATCAATTTGAATACAAATTTTATATAAGCAGTTTAAGTAGCAAATTTTGATTCATTGAAATAGCAAAATGCTTAATAGAATGAATAATGCTGAAATAGCAAAATGCTTACTTTCTAAAACAAATTTTCAGTGCATTTTTTTAGCACACACAAAAAAAGAGGACAACTGGAAGTGTAAAAGAAAATAGCAAGAAAAAGAATAAGATTTTAAAAATAAAACCTAAATAATATCTGATAATAAAATCGGATATTTTTTTAACAATTATAATGCGCCATATTTCATAGAATTATAAAATAACATAATATAAATTGCAGACCAAAGGCAGATTTTAATTAAGAATGTTAGTAGAAAAATGTTCCTAAATTAATTTAAAAAAAAAATACTTGATTTTAATTTGAATAAGTTCGATTGTACGTTCTTTATAATCAAATAGAAGCTCATAATTAAATAACTTCTAGGATACCTCAAAAATACTCGAAGGCTTGAAACCTCCAAAAATTGTAGGATTCCTGGGCACTTACCTCTTTTTTCTATTTAATAATCCGGCTAAATCTGTAGGCGTATTATTACGGCTTCTTAAATAATCCAGAATGCGTTTCTAATATATTAAAAAAAATGACTGCTCAAAAAAAAAGTTTAATAATCAGTAATTAGTTATATTTATGAGAAAGATTATTTCATTTCATTGAACATTCCTTACGAATGCTAAAGCAGACAAGTCGAACTCGTAGGACATTCATCGTTTTAGCAAAGGAAAATTCCAATTTCGAAAAGTTCGATTTCGTCGAAAAACCGCCGCGTAGGCAAGTTCAATCCAAGCTGAATTTGTCGGAATCAATTGTCCTCCAGCCGGTGTCACGGAGGATGCCATCTGACTTAAAATGACAAGACGGATCGCACCTATAACCAAACGAAATCGTTCTTATTCCACTGATGGCGGATCCTGTTTTCTTTTTGATAATTTTTCTCAACAGTATTCGAAGGCTGATGGTTGGGATGCTCTATTTAAAGAGAAATTTACCAGATTTTCACCAAATTGTCAGTCAATTATAAATTTTCAGGTAATTAAAATTTATCAGGTAAATAATATGCTATTGTCACCTCGATTTTAAGCTCTTTTATGGGCGATATTGCTCAGCAACAGTTTAATCCTCATAGTAAATAGATTCCAGTCAATTTAAATTATTTCCTTCTGTGCTCATTACATGATTTATTTCCTGTTATTGGATTATAATTTGACATAACAGAATTCAAAAAGCATGAACATAGTACCAAATAAGGATGCGATAATCGGCGACACAAAATTCTAAGACAGGTCTAAATTTTGTGGCTCGTCATTAATAAATGAATGAAACAAAACATGGAAATGAAATGATAGTTAAATCATAAAACTAATTTCAAAAGTATAAAATATTACTTTTGCACCCATCAAAGGATTTCTATCCAGATACGATGTACGCCTCATCCCCTTCTATTTCTCTAAAAGTAATTATTATTTTCAAACAAATGTCAATAAAACTTCATTCCACTCAGAATTTCTTCTCTCTCATTCATGTTATCTTATCATTTGTTTCCAACCATAATTATTTCAAAATATGAAAATATCTTCATTTGTCTAGCAAATTCAAATAAAATTCCGTGTTCGCTTCATTTTCCTTTTCAATTCAAATCGATTTTTGTGTCCAAAAGCTATGAAAGGGCTCTAAGTTATCTATTGCATAACTACAACGAATGCTCAGTGAGGATGATAAAATTTCAGAAATGCCATTTAAAGTATGACATCTCTATTCATTTTTAAAAAACTCTGCAATACTGACAGGAGTAAGAAAGTGACACATTTTGAACCGAGATACTAGGAAAAGTGAGTCTTCACGAATGTCTTATTCAGAAAATTTGATATCATTTAGTATATGGATCTTTGTCAAGTTTCCCCCCACCCCACCCCCTCTATTCCACATGTCTCTGAGTAATGCGTTGTCTCTCATTGGATGCCATGATTGGATCTCATTGGATGGTTCTTCCTCAAAACTTTTAAGAGTATAAAGAAATTAAAGGATCAAAGCTGTAAAGAAAAGAAAAAAAAAAAGAAACTCTCTAACATAAAATGTAATATGTATTAAAATACTAGCTGGTCTGCGGCTTTTTATTTTTAACTTTCGAACTTATTTAAAATCTAATCAGATGTTCAGGACATTTATTCCTTTTTTTTCCCTCTGTCAATCCCCACACGAAATATAAAGACACCTGAGATGAGTGCACCCCCTTCGTTTAAATAGATCTGTCATTTAAGTAAATTTCCTGTTTCGGTCATCCAAACCCATGTCATTCGACGCAGCTGGAGAGGGGACCGAAACGTTATTTTGTATGGTTTGGTGTAAAGGCATTTGTAATGTTCCGATTATCTTATACTAGATATCAATTGGTTTCCGTATTTACTAAGGTTTCGTTGATCCTTTTAGTTCCTTTGCCATCAGTCACCGAATGGTGTGTTGCCTCCAGCTTGGTGCGTCACTGCTATTTGCTTAACCGAACTCCGTAGAAGTAGGGTAGGAGGGAACTTATCTATATTTTCTCTTACGACATTCGTCATTTCCTAGTTCCTTTGTTTGATCGCTGCAACGGAGAATGAAAGAAAAAAAAAGTTTCATACCTGACTGACTGATAGAGAGAGAGAGATGAGTATTTGCTTTAGTAGAGGCCACGAGAGAAGTTGAGAAGAAAAACAAGATCCTTCTATCTCGCGTTGTTTTAAAAGTGCCTTACCTTTGTAGAACTACATTTAGTTTCTTTTAAAATTGTGTTTTGTTAAAATAAATTTAATTCTATTTTTAGTTTTTTTTTTTTTGAAAATGTACGAGTGTTTTTCTTTTGTCTTTTTTTAATGATGATGTTTCTTTCATTTAAGGAAATAATAATGAACACGATTGATTTAAAATGAATCGTTCAAAATTAAAAATAATAATAACGAAACTATAGAATTATTATATAGAACGATATATAGAATTATTATAAAATAATAATAATAATTCTTTATTATAATTTTTCACCTTTCTATATTTAAAAAATATTTTTTATACTTTAGGTATTTTGAAAATGACTGTATAATATTACGAAATATTGCAAAATATAAATATATTAAAATTTCCTTAAGGCTTGTTTTGACACCATTTCACTGCTTCAAATTTCGTAAAATCGATTCAGTTTAATAATATTTTGGGTAAACTTCTTTTATTTCTTGATATAGAAAAGCAGTGACGTTATTATATGCTTAATTAAATCAATCTATTATTGAAAAGAATGCCCAGTTATAGATCGGATTCAAGTTTTAAGCAAATCGTCTCCCATTTGCGCTTCAGCTCATGGTATACAAGCACGGAGTGCGCGCTGTTCCGTCCCGTATTTGCTACGGAATTTATAAAATGTTTCCATAGTGAATATTTCCTATTTGCCGGCATATGGCGTTATTTCTAGTAATCACGATAGCCTGAATAAATATCTTTATAACCTAGCGTATTAAATCCAGTGGAGTAAATCTCCCATTTCAGTGCAAAGAAATCTTCCTCGGTAGCATATTTTGATATATCAGACCACTGGTGGAAATTTATTTCAAGGTGCTTCCAAATTTTATAAATTTGCTGCCTATCTAATTTCCTAATTTCGAAGCGAAAAAGTCTTAGAGTATAATAAATATAACTGTGCAATTAATTTGTTAAGGCAAAACATTGTAAATGACAATTTTTTAAAAAACTGCAGGCCTTGTTGAAGGATTAGGTCAGCATTCCACCAATGGCAATACAACCTGCAACTAGTCATTTGTGAACTGCGCAAATTACATTCCACCCGAAGGAACATCATTTTTTGCGTTAATAGAAAGAAGTGAAGTTATTTACCATAATTCTTTGTTTGCCTATTTTAGAAGAGGGAGGAAGCGAATGACTCAGAAATTTTTTTGTTTCATCCGAAGTTGAAATTGAGGAAATGAAACACATGGATAGGCGGGGTTGATTGATTAAGTACATCTGTCTATGTGCCTTAAGTAGCTAATTTACGCTCATTAGAGGCTCTGTGCTGAAGGCCTAAATTTTCCGGAAGCTGACATCAAAGTCTAAAAAAATGCAGTAGCGGCTCGGTTGCACTAACTTCCGAAGTTGGCCTTGTGTTGTCGGTTGCGCCTGCTTCGTTAACAAATCAAGGGTGAAAATTTATTGAGATGGACAACGTTATCGAGAACAAGCTGTGCGAAGTATAATCGATTGAGTTGAACGATTTCTCAGCTGATCTATGGCTATTGTTTATTTGCCGTGCACTAATCTTTGATGCAGTTAGGCAGCATTTGGAATAATTTGTTTTTCTTCTTTATTTTGTCTTTAGTGTGGCTTTGTTATTAAACTACAATAGAAAATATGTGAAAAAAATAATTCTATTCGTTGGAAAGTTATAAAAGAGTTGTTCTTTTAACAATATTCAAAAGCTTTCGATGGGAAATAACTAACATGAAGACGAATCTATATATTTTGTACTTTTAGCAATTAATTTGGAATATATGTTAAAAACTTCGATATATCGATATTATACAAGCAAAGGGAATCCAAAATCAAATTTAATTGCACATGGGTATAGAATTAATTCACTATTATAAGAATTTATCATTCAGATATTTACAACGTTTCACTTATAAAATTAACCTTTTTAATCATCATAATGTATATGTAATTGTTTTGCTTCAAATTTCTTTTCATTTAAAAACAAATATGCATTTGCTTACAAATCATTTTTGTTGATATTAATTGTTATATAAGAAAAATTTTAAATGACTTTCGATTCCTTTGCATACATTGATGTATGTGACTCATGCATTTAACACTGAATTATTGAATATTTGATATTTAAATCTGCAATTAAATAAAAATGGAAAATATACTGAAAGACAATAACCTCTAAGTTTATCAAGTGGAAATGAAATAATAGTAAATATTCCAAACAGGATGTACCATCAATTTAGTAGAAATAGTAAAGATAACGCCATAGTTAAAAACGTTCCTGTTGAAGCAATTGTTTTGCAATTCTGAAAATCTCGCTAGAGAAATTTGATTCTGTTTATTTTCCTTAAATTCGTCGAATTCTGTACATTTCGTAAGATTCTGAATGAAGTGTTCAGAATTTTTTTCGATATCTTGCCATAAAATTCTTACTCTCCGATATGAATTTAGTTTAAAGTACTAAAAGAAAAGCATTTTTTAGAGGAAAGGAACCAATCTCTTTCAAAAAACAGTTTCAGAATTTTGCTTTTTCAAGATTTTTTATTTTTTTATTGCCGTTTTCCTAAGTACAATTATAAAAGATGTGCTTAGAAAAAATTGGTTAGCTTTTTCTTTTCTACTAAACAAACTGCATTATAGTGAGTGCCTATCCTCAAAATAACTATTCCTAACTACCTTCAACAACCATTGGATAATTTCTTAACAAGGGGTGCCGCATTGAAGACCACTTACCCAGTACATTCACAAAATTCGGATACAATAGGTTGCAGTTCTGGTGTCGGTCCATTTCTTTTTTATCTTGCTATTCAAGAGAGGAATTGCCTAAAAAGGTAAATACTGTTTACAGACATGGAAAGGAAAACCTTTCGCTCTTGAATTTTGAATACTTTGACCTCCGAATCTGTCACAGGTGGTTAAAGATAAATAGCTTGTCATTAATCATGCAGGGCCACATTGCGATCATATATACCCTCAAGGGTTTTAAGATCACTTGTCTGTTCGAATCAAATTTTCAAATCTTCCGGCAGAGTTATTAGTGATGTTTTCTGCTATGATCGATTGCCCATCGACGACTGCTTTCACGGCATGGCCAAAACGAAAGTATCTTATAATATATAAATTTTGAAATGACATCGCCATTGGGTTTTCAACATTTTTTTTTTCTTCTTTCTGTTCCTGTAACTACCTTCTTTCAAATGATATACTGTCTATTTTGTACTAAAATGAAAACTTAAATGGAAAGGTTTTTTTTAAAGTTATTCTTTCCTATTTGCCCCGAAGGCTTATGTCTTGGAATGCTGTAAAATTCAACTTTCGTATAGGTGTGTTTTGATTGCTTCACAAATTACAACTGTCAGCCTTTTTAATGTTTGTTTTTATCTCAAATAGGTTTGGAAAGGGAAAATATTTCTTTTATTGCTTTCCTTTAATAAGTTTTATTGCCAGTTTGCTATTTTTTATATTTTTTTTGTATATGTTATGGAAAATATTATTTTAACGAAAGGCATTTATAAAATTTCTTGACTTTTTTGGGAGTATTATTCTTAAGATTTATATGACTCATAGAAACAGTACTATTTATTTGGTCGTTTTCGTTTATAGTTGGAATTTTTCAGTTTAGAGCTTTCTCTTGTAACCACTTTTAATTCACTTTTTTTTTTCCGAAACATTTTCTCCAATCTAAATGCACTAATATAAGAAGATATAATGGATAGGTTTAACACTCTTTGATGGCAAATAAACATAAGTGAATTTTTTTTTTCCCTTCATGATTTCTGTTAAAACAGTTGATGCCTTTTTTTTTTTTTTAATATTAGAAATACGTGCTATCAATTTTAGTGCTTTAATTCTGTTTAGAGTTGTATTACACAATAAAAAACAACTTTGGTTTGAAAAGCCCTGTTGAAAGTTCCCCCCCCCCCCCCCGCTTAAAAGATGTTAGAAGGTGGAACCTACTTGTGTAATGTATCTGCGTTTTAATCGACGAATAGTTTTTTATTGTTTTATATTTACTTGTTGTTAACTTTTCAATCCCTAATATAGGACTATTTCGGCATTGCATCTTTGTAAGAAGAGTATTTTTTTTTTTTCAAATGAAAAACCTTTTAGGGATTCTTACAAATACACTAATAATATTAGGCAAAACTTTATAGCAAACACTGCACCACGCAATTGCCAGAAAAAATAATTATTGAAAAACTAGCTTTTAATTGATATTTATAATCGAATAAAATGTCATGTAAAAGCAAATCGAGATAAATATGCAGAGCATTTATGAACACTGGTATCCATAAATTAAGGATCAAATTCAAAATGCTAATTTTCATACACAAAAGTAAATTGCAAATGACTGAAAGAAACTGACACAGGTGTTAGTGCATTAGAAAAAGGTGTTACTGATTATTTGATGAACATGCCAATATTTTGAACCATGTGACAGGCATAAAAAAGAGGTGAAGCGAGCAAGTTGGGTGGAAAAAAAAAAGTAATCCCATTTGCATTAAGACGTATTTATGCCCCCCCCCCTTATCTTGATTTAACAAACGATGGGGGAGCAAGAACATATTTAAGCAATTTTACTACTAGAAGGACTACTGTAGGTTTAATACTGTACAAATTAAAAGAGGCCCGTTCTAGACGCGTTGTTGTTGTGTTGCTTATGGCACTTGTCATAGTCAAGCCCGCTGAAGAAATCAGCGATTTTTAAGCCGAGCTATCGACTCTTGTTTCAGTAGTGCCGTCTAGGAAAAGAGTACGTCTTAGCTACTCATGCGCCACAGCTGATGACTGAAGATTGTATTCTTTTTTTTCTTTTTTTCCCTCGCCTTTCATTCAGGGAATATATGGAATGAAGGTATGACTTACAATTTTGAGCGGTAGAGAAAAGTATTATTTATTCAAAATGAAGACGGTCATTTTATTTTCGCCATATTTGTTAACTTTCCGGCTTTTATTAGTTATTCCAATTTCATTTTTGTTGGATTTTGTTCGATAGTTAGTTTAGTCAAGTCTAGTTACATTAACATCCTGTTTTAAAACAAGGCTAGGGCTATTTTACCTCGTAATTTTGAGCCCCGAACAGGTGATGTGGATGACACCGAGCTGGCATGCCCCTCTCCAAACTTCTACACCATACGGATACTTCTGCCCCTACGGATTTAACGAAGAGAAGACTCGCTTGTACGACGGTTCTTCGGCGGAATCGGGTCTCGAACCTAAAAATCTCCGGTTCCAGGACCTTGCCACCAGGCCATCACGGCCATGCAAATCTATTGTGACGGACTAGATAAAAATTTAGTTGGAAAAACGAAATTGTCACATCTACAGGTAACATAGTAAAGGAAGATAAAAATAGAGCGAATTGATTTCAATGGAAAAGTGTTGTGCATTCCTTACAATATCTTTATTTACTATGATAAAAGAGGTTTTTTTTTTTGTGCAATTGTTGACTTTATAAAACCAAAGAAATTCTTGGGCAAGGTGTTTAAAAAGAATGCAGACTATTCTTCACCAAGCAATTTTTTTACTTTCCGGAGCCGATCAACAGCAGCAGAAAGAAATCTTACTCGTATGGCAATGAATGTCTTTGTTTGTAATATGAATTTGTGTTTTACAATTTGTCATTTTCGATGGCTGCTGAAGATTAAAAGTTTTAAATCATTTGTTATTTAGGAGAAACTGATGTAAGTAAAAATTATCCAACAAATTGAAATTCGGTATTATAAAACATTTAACGGCACTTTGAAATAGTTTTAAAAAAGGTAAAACTCTCTGTGAATTTAGGTGAAGTTGCAAGGAATGATATAAAGATGCTTTTAGCACTGTAAGTTATTTTTCCTCTTCTGTAAACAGAGTTGTGGTGGAACATCTCGTTTCCTTAAAGCATTAAGTTTAATTGCAAATTTTTTTCTAAGTAACAAAATATTCTGGGAATATCTTATATCTATTTTAGTGGGCGTATGGAAGGGACAAAGAGTAACGCTGAAACAAAAATTAAGAATAAAAAGGCTCCTCATTTGTTTAATTTAATGGTGATTCATGTCACCATATCCACAATGCCCCCCTCCCCCCAAAAAAATGTTTGGATTTTGACGTGAAAACTTAATGAAAGATATTTTTAGCGATACAGAATGGTCAGTTGATATTTCAAGTTGGTTTCATAAATAAAATTTTTACATGCTCATATTCTTTTTGCGAGATGTTTTAGATGCGAGATTAGTTTTTAGTTGATATTACAAATTGGCTTCATAAGGAAGTTTTTACATACCCATATGCTTTGAATGAGATGTTTTAGATGTGAGATTAGTTTTGAATTTCTTTTGTTCATTTTACCATTATTTTTATTTTAACAAACACTTTTAAGTCATTCATTTTTTATCCATTCATTTTCTTTTGAATAATAATTTTACAATATTTATAATATCTCAAGCACTTATTGTATAAATTTATTAATTAATAAAACTTTTTTTATTTCTCGATGTTTTTGTTCATTATTTATGAAGTTAAACTTTTTGTTCCAAGCGTGTATCTGAAGTAGAAGTCAAAAAATATCTTACTGAAATTTCATATAATATTTATCTTATACAACAAATCCAAAGGAATATATATATATATATTCCTTTGGATTTGTTGTATTTTATATACATGTTTTATAACATAAAATTTATTTTTCCTATAAAATGTTGTGGACCCTTCATTTTTAGACTACAAGGTGATATTCATAGCAGATCTCGAAAAAAAAAATCCTAAAGAATAATAAAATATTTCTCATTGTAAATCCAGAATATAATAAATTATCTGAGCGCACGTTTTTACGGTCAACAAATTTCGGATTCCTGATCGAATTCTTCTTGTTGACTCACTCGTGAATAGATTTATTTGGAACTGTGTAAATATCTTTGTTTTGCTTTGAAGACCGCACACAAAGGCCTCAGAAAACGCAATCAAAAGTATTCTGATTTGATGCCAAATTGTTCCCATTTATTTCTGTGAAGTAGTTACCACTTCGATTTTTGCTGTTCAATGAAAGCATATCATTCTGTAAATTCTCTTTGTTTTCTTACTGAGCGTAAGTGAAATGGATTCACATCCCTGAAATATTATCTTCATCAAATAATTGCAGACATTTTGCAATTATCTTTACCTAGCATACTGAATTTGCATGCAGCTCATTATTTCCCGTTGCAGGTGAAAGAGGTTTTAGTTTTAAAAGATTTAATTTTTTTTCTCTGAAACATTTTTGTTAGATAAATCAGTCGTTAATTAATATTTAAAAAATAAATAAAATATTTTTTTTATACATTGCTTATAAAAATGTTATTTGAAAATGTTCATTTTGAGGTTAATGTCCTATTGTTGCATCATTACGTCCAGCTTTGCTAATTTTTTTAACGAAATCTTGAGCAAAAATAAATACATTTTAGTATTTTTTTTACTCCCTCAAATTGAAATACGATGATTTCCATATAATGCTCTCCTATATTAGATGAATTCGCAGAACACAACCAAAGAATTACCATTTGTTCTGTTGCTGTGTCATAAATATTCCCGAGTAAGATAAATTTCACATTTTTACATATTTTTTTTTCTTCCGAAAAGCAAATAAATATACATGCTTACCTATTCATTAAACATGCTAAAATAGTGAAGCTGACTGTTTGAATAAATAAATAAAATTTCATTATCAATACAAGATAAATGAGTATTATATTTGGTCTAGCATACATTTATTCGATAATTCATGCCCCCATACAACGCGATTTCCTATCTCTGTTTCTTACACTATAGATCCCATTGTAATGCATCCCTGGCATTCTGCAACAATCCATTGTGTTACTTTTTTTTTAATTATTGAGATGAACGAAATACCAAAGTAATGTAATAATTAATTAACTATAAATATACACTCATGTCCATAAATTAAGGAAAATGCAAGTTCAGGAAAAGAAAGAATCAGAAACAAAACAAATATGACTTATTTGTAAAGCCTATTTATTAAACAAAAGGTAAAGAGCAAAAAACATGCTATATGTTTGATATCATTAATAAAAATTGCGATTTTTTGCTCCATGGACCAAATTACAAAAAAAAAAACAAAAAAAAAACCAATATTACATTTTTTGTATGATGGTTAATACATAGTATGCCTCCCAGACGATGCAATACAGTCCGTACATGCAGATCAGGCATGCTAAGTTTCAAATTTTCGATCTGATCTTAGGGAATCAAGCAATGCTCTCCGAAGTTCCAGTAGACATGTAGCAGGTGGTTGACGGGCTGCAACTCGTCGGCCAAGCATGTTCCACACATTCTCTACTGGATTCAAGTCCGGTGAGAATGCTGGCCAGCCCATAAGGGTGATTCCTCCGATCAAAGGCATTCGTTTACGATGTTTGCACGGTGAGGACAGGCGTTGTCATCCATAAACACGAATTCTGCGCCCATGGCGCTCCGAAACAAACGTACATGTTGTTCCAGAATGACGTCCTGATAGATTTAGCCTGTCATGGTTCCAATTTGAACATGCAGGTCAGTTCTGAAACCCAGAATAATTCCTCCCCAAACGAGCAATCCTGCACCACCGTAACGGTGTCGTTCATTGATGTTCTCTTAGTGGTAACGGGTACCTGGCATGAAAGTCCGACTGGAATCAGACTGCAAGGTAAACCTGGACTCGTCGGAAAACATCACACAAGAAACTGTTGCGGTGTCCGCAATGCTTGCTCTCTACTCCAGGCTAAATGCAGGCGACTGTGAGTTGCAATAAGTGGAACACATCTGACAGGCCTACGATCATATAGACCAATCTCCCTAAGCGTCTGTACACGGTCTGCTTTGAAACTGTCGTACCAGTGGCTGAAAAGAGCTTACAAGACAGGTCTGATGCTGTGCTCCGTCTGTTTCTTTTGGCAATAACTGCTAAATACCGGTCCTCATTCGGCATTTTAACTAGGGGGGCGACCTGTACTGTAACGAAGGAACTGTTTAGTGGAATCGTTGCCAAAGCCTGGAGATGGCATTCTGGGCGATTCCAAGCTCCTCGGATACTTCCAGCTGGGTACGCCTACATTCAAGACGATCGATAATTTTACCACGTATAAAATCATCCAAATGAGTCCCTTGTGTCACAACTATGCGGTTATTGCACTGAAAGGCTTATAAAGCGCTTGCGAACCATTTTACTTCTTTGTCTGTATTCCTTATACATCACTCTCTTACACTCCCGTCATTGTGACTTACTATCGGTGTCATCTGGTGGCTTCCTGCCATTTGCATATGATTTTTGAAGATGTGTGTAATCATTTTACGGGTGATATATGCATTTAGAGTTCGATTTCAGCTTGACTCTGAATTATCCTTAATTTATGGACATGAGTGTAGTTGCATGTCCGAAATCATAATATGAAATATTTTTGAATTCTGCACTAAAGAACCAGTTCCAAAACAGCATTTTGAGATAGAGCTGTTTTTGGCGAAGTGTTATTTGGAGTGGGGGGGGGGGTGCACTTCCTTCCTGTTTACAAAATTAACTATTGCATTCACAGTAGTAAGTTATGAAACGAATTGTGATGGTTCAATTTTGGGCAAGCTGCATACATTTATGTGCAGTTTTCAAAGACTAATTCGAAATCCTTAAAATAGTTGTTAAATCCTAATTGTAGTACAACAGTTGTGATATGGACATGATTCGTAGGAAATTTTTTCTTCTTCTTTAAATAAGCAAGCTAAACCAGCTGCAAGTAAAACACTTAAGAGGAATATTTGAGATGAAAGTTGCATTGCGTCATTTATAGAATCATTTCCTCAGCGGACAATGAAATATTTTTACAATTTTTTTCTCCTCTTTTTCGGCTATTTTTGGTATTGAAAATTCAGTATATTATTATTATTTTGATATTGGAATTTAAACGCGTTTAATTAAATTTCATTTTCAAGTTTTTAGGCAACATTTTCTATTTAAAAGAATTCTTTCACCGAAGAGAAAATAAAATAGAAGATTTGAACTATTTTCTTCAAAACAGGTGCTACGTGAAATTGTATGTTGTAGCACTGATATTTAAAATTTTATTAGAAATATTAAATAAAAATAATTTATAACTGTAGTAATAGCATGGATCATTGATACTTCAGAATTAATTTTATTCATTCTTTTTTCATATAGGAAAAGCCTACTAATGTTCCTGGTAATAATGAATATGGTTCACCTTCAAAGAACTCGGACTGTCGGCCCGAGAGTGCATCACATTCAGGTAAAGGAATTTGTTACCTCGCCTTTTCATTATATATATATAAAGAGAGAGAGAGAGCAATGTCGGATTTATCACCTAGTCATTAAATATGGATAAAACTTTTTTTTTTCCTCTATCAAATTTTCTTCTTTTTAATTTCATGAATTAACATTTTCAATTTTATTTCTTCATCACTATATTTTTTTTTATCTCCCTTAATTTGTCTGTGTGGGAAATGTTTCAAATTCTATTAAAATATTCTATAAATTCCAATTTATATGAACGAAACGCTTTAGTTTAAGAGCACTAATTAAATTTTAGAAAAAAAATGTCACCATTTAATTCGAGTTTCATATGAACTTTTCATCTCACGGAATTTTTATCATTTGCTTTAGAGAGAAAGGGAAAGCGATTGAAATCATTCATATTGATTATCAAAATGCGCTCCTTTTTCATGGCAATAATAAAAATTAGATTTTTATAAAAAGATAAATAAAAAATAATATAAAAAGAGGAATTTATTTTGCAAATAATAGGAACTCCACATATCAGCAAAATTCTTTTTTTTTTAACTCACATGTTTTCACCTATTTTTTTCAAACGGGCTATTTATAATTATCTTTTGACCGCTTTACTATGACTCTGTAGTTATATAATCTTTTTCAATATTTTATTTAAAACGAATTACTTTTTCTGTAAAATTTTAATACTTCCGACAAATAACCTACGCTTTGCGTTTTAATTGGAATATTAGTATTTAATTTTTTTAAAGCAAAATATTTTGCTCTTTGATCGTCCCCGCTTGCGTTTTTTAACTCTAAACTACGGATAGGGTTGATGAGTTAGAAACAAATAACTGACAAAAATTAAATGCTTTCTAATCCTTTTGCATGTTAAGGAAAAGTGTAAAAATTAAGTTAGTCAATTACCTTCTGAAGAGACCAAACAAAAGGATCATAATTATCAATATCAATGATAATATGAGAGCGAAGAAAATGCGTCCAAATAATATCATTTAATATAAGACAGATTATGGTGAAAAATACTATACCAAAGAATCAGTGCAATTCGTATTTTTAACCTAAATCTCATTTTCTTATAATATGACTAACTTTTAAGAACACTTGCTGTAGGTGGATCTTCGAAAGTTTATTTTATTTATTTTTTTCAATGTACTGTGAAGGGGAAAAAAATTAATTACAAAAAAAAGAAAGTTGTAGAATATTTTTTTGCAATTCAGCTTTGAAGAAAAGAGATATTTTTTAAGAAATACACTTTTAAGTTGGGTGGGGGGGATAACTTATTAAAATCGGTACAATGAACGAAAGGGGTTTCCTAAACTGGACCAGCGATTTCTTTAAGTTCATTTAACGCAAAATTATTATTTTTTTAATCTAATTCCTTATCAGCACATGGTTTATGAAGTCAGTTGTGACATTTTATGCATTCTTCATATTTTTTCATTACTTCATATTTTTTTATTTTCTCACATATGATATAAGACTACGTAGTCTTAGATTTTGAACTACTACATCTTTTTGAGCTACTTTTGATATTTTCGCCTTCATTTATTTACTTTTGTTGTTTCACTTTATTTCCAATTTTGAGGGAGGCTAATCATTGTAACCATTTTCTTAATTATCTCTCTCTTTGTTTTGAGATTTGATTTCACCTCTCCAATTCAGTCATTTGATCGATTCGGAGCAGCAACAAGTACCTAACCTTATCTTTAAATTATTTTAATAAAACTATCACAATAATTTTTAGCCGGAAAAATTTCGCATCTCAGGGTGTAATGACATATTTTGCTACTTTCTTTAAGGTAGTGTAAAGATTATTAATCTACTATCAATTAAATATTTATCAAAATATTTAATTATGATATCTAAATGTTTGATATTTAAATGTTATCAATAAAACATTAACGCCTGAAAATGGATGCCAAAAGTAAAACACTTCTAACCAACGTCATTGGTCGCTTTCTCTAAAATAATGACTCTGCAAGCCAAATTTATGTCATTTCAACATAGGTCGCTAAAAAAAAAAAGATACTACAGAATTGAGATTACAAATAAAGTCTGACAGGTCATTTCTCGATTATCAAGAAATGCCAATTTAATTCAGTTCAGACCCTAAGAATTTATTACCTAGCATTGAGTGTAAAAATTTTGGTCCAACAAAAGCTAAGAGGGGTTTCTCTTTTTAGATGTGTTGATGAGATATCTCTTCTGCTGTTTCTGAGCAATCCCCCCCCCCTCCTCCTGCTTTCGTTCCCCACTCGTCGGATGTCTCTCTGCAGGGCATCGAATGACACCAGTGTCTGGGCTATAGAGAGAAGTTCTCCATCTTCACAGATTTGACACCAAGAATTTATGGCATCTGACAAGGTTAATTCATTCTCTTGTCCCTCACCTCTTTCCCGAGATTTCAAAGGGTTCTTCATCAGAGATTGCGTCCTTCTGTTTGATTGGGGAAAGATAAAGGTTTGCCAGAGGGATATCTTTGCAGTGTAGCTAAACCTAGCGACGTGCATGATCTTTCGAAATTAGTTATGCAAGCAAAATAAAAACAATCAACTATTATAATTCCGTTTATGCAGTAATTACAATGTAAATAAAATTTCTTCCGACCTGAGTTTTTTTCAATAATGAATTTCGGCTGCAGAATTTTTTTATATCGCTATCCAAACTCAGAAATATCTCTCCTGACCTTACGCATACTCATAAATGAACCACCACCAACAACAACAAAATATTAATTACTAGTAAAAAGTTAATCGTGTTACATCCCCCTTGGAGCTAAGCAATATACTTCAAATTTAGAGGAATTTCTAGATTTGAACACAACTACTTGTTAATATTTCGGAATCTGACAGAATCTGTTTCCATTATTTCATTGACCCACTCCAATTATGGCCGTTGTTTGAGGTCAGCTTTAAAATATTAACATACTACATAAAAAGGGCATTCGTTTTCTGCGAAATATTTGACCAAAAAAAAAAAAACTATGGAAAAATGTAATTTTAGATAGATTATGGCCGACAAAAGTAAATTTCAAAGGTTATTCTTAATAAAAATAACAGCTAAAAGTTTTCTGGCTGATAAAAATGTTCGCATCTCTAAGCATTCGCATCTCTTAGTTCATTTATTTTGTAGATATAAGTAAGTCTCCTGTTTCAAGATGGCTTTCGTGCAAAATGACTTCTATCTGTTGATTTTATTAACCTGTGTTGAAGAAAATGCTATGCAATGCATGTCGTAAATACATGTGCGATCTTGGATAGGATAAGAAGAAAAATGAATATTATATATATATATATATATATATATATATATATATATATATGAGTGTGTGTGTGTGTGATTATATATATAATACATATATATATATGTGTGTATGTGTATAAATGTATATGCAAAAAAAAAAAAAAAAAGCAAAAGAATTTCTTACAAATTTTGGGTAGGCAGAAATTGTTTTACATTTGAAAAATTGTCACAGTTTATTACTGACTTGTTCTTTTAATTTAAACTTTATGAAAAATAACATTCAAATGTGGATACATTTTTGTTTTAATGTAGCAGCAATTAAGAAACAGTCGCTGTGACGCTTGTCACCATGCCAATACAAACTTGCATTATGCACCCTATAAACTTAGTTTTCATCTTTAATGATGTTACAATGTCTTTTCCAATTACCTGCTTGTTATTAACTAGACACAAGCTACTTACTTTCTTATTTAAAACCTTCAACAATGCTTTTTTTCATGGGGTATAAATTGGTCTTTGTATTGAAATAAGTGTTTCGTTCATGCCAAAACAAGCCATACAAATTGTATTTCTAAAAAAAGATACAGACGGAAAAACTATAAATAATTTTTAAAAAAAAGACCTTTCTTAATTCTGTGGCATTGTCTTTCGTCTCTTCCCCTTTCATTACCTGCCATCCCATTTACCTGGCAATGGAACATTCACTACTCGAATTTAAAACCCCAAACAGCCGTCGTCAAGTGGGTCCATAAATCCATCTCTGCAGAAGACGAAAAGAAACCTCTTCAAACAAGCTCTCCCCTCATGCCAAAACAAACTTCACTTATTTACTATAATTGCCTTCACAAAAGAACCAGAAAAAATGAAATAAGCCAAGCGAGTATTCCTTCCTCGAAAGAAAGAGAGAGAAAGAAATGGCATACTGTACATCATTTTAATGCGGGGAGGATTCGCGAAGTGAACTGACTACACCTGTTTCTGAGCGGAACGAAACGCGTCGTCAACGAGTTCCAAAGCTGGAGTTATGACAGGCCTCCTGAAATGCGTGGTCGTCTGCTAGCTACCATGTGCACCTCTTTGTGCCTAGAATCTGTCACTCAGGTACGTTCGGCGAGGATGCTTGTGTGTAAGCGGCTTATCATGCCAAAGGAGGGCGCGGGGTCCCAGAGGTTGGAATCACGGGCTCCGCTCTGTTATCGGATAATCCACCTGCGGCACTGCCATTCTTATACTGACAAGCTTGTTATTAGAGTGTTGAGATGCTCGCTTTCCTGGTTTATGTGAGTGGAGGACGGTTATGTACATTCTGCCCCTGGAGATCGACGTTCAGGAGGATTCGGGAACGCTGACGTCTGGCTGGACGGAAGAAGTTGTCATAATATCGCCCGCTAAGCGGATAAACTTGTTTTTGTTGTTGATGTTAAAAACTCCGAAAAAAAAAGCGCGTTGAAAAAAGTTTTATACTGCTAGATTAGCAAATTTTAAAAGTTCAGCTGTGCGCAGGGGAAAGAACCGATCGCTTGTTAAATCTGAAGTCGCATATTGCTTGTCAACGGATTCTAAAACCCTCTGCTCTTTCGCACCTGCGTTAGGATGGATTTAATTCATCGAAGTAAAGGTGAGAAGAAAGATAAATGGAGGAGATGTTTACATTTAACAATGAAGTAAGCCAAGATTGCTCGAGGAAATAAAATAAATTTTTTTTTTATTAAAATAAAATATTAGGTCAAAGGCGACTCGGCGTTGACATGCACGTGAAAAAAATGAAAGCAAAAGTATCTAATAGAGGGAAAATCAAGGTCAAAGAATGACGAAGAATTCTGGAAATGCTCTTATCATTCCGAGTCTGGGCCCTTAGTGAGATAGAATCATCGAAAGGTGGTCGTCTCTGGATACTGAAACGAACAGTAACTATATGTCTTCAGCACAATGAACTGTTTATTGTATTAATATTCGTGGTAGGGAAACTTGAATTAGAAGAAGAATTTAATTGTTCTCTTTTTGTTACTCTTTTTGTTTTGTTTGTTATATGAAATTAATTATGTAGAATCATAACTGTCTCTGTTAATTAAAAAAAAATCCCTTTTTTTTTAGGGAGAAGGAAATACTACGTTGAGAATATCAGAGTTTGAAAACGTATACTGAGAAAGATGGTTGAGTAATGACTGGGTTTGAAAGCTGTTAAAACTATATTCTTAAAATCGTTGAGCCCTTATATTTTTTTACCGTGAGGAATAGGAAAGCTATGTTTTAAAAACTCATGTCCAGATTGTTAAATTACGTAAATTGTGAAAAATTGCTTGACCGTGCTGTGTTTGTGAATTAGAGGCACTAGCATCATTCACAAAAATGTTTAGAAGCCCGAAATCTAATTAAATGCTTATGGAATGTGCATAACACAGGAATGTGAACACAGCGGGTTCTATTAAAACAAATGGAGGATTTCGCTCACAAAGAAAAATATCGTATGCAAAACGAATCGCATAAAAATATACGTAAAACGTGTGTGTGTTTTAATGAGCAGACTTAAACTCTCACTAATAATAAATAAAATAATAAGTAATACCATTACTTATATACTTATAATATTGTTATCAAATAGCTTACATAAATTTCAATAAAAATTACAAAAATTCATTTTTTTAACGTCATTTCGTTTACATCTATTTACATTCCTTTCTATAGCAATTATTACACTGGATGTGTATGTACAAAACGAAGGATTCTCAATAATTTCCAAAGAAATATTTATGAGACATATTTTTATTTAAAACGATGTTGCAATTGCTTTATAATTTAGCTTTTATTTTTGTTGCTCTTTTAAGTTGACCTAGCGATATACGTTTAAATCATCGAATTCTTCCAACCTGTCTGACAAAGAAGTATAATCGAATCCTGACAGATCCAAAAACAGCTGCTAAATTGTTTTAATATTTTTCTTTTCATTGTATCTTATTTTTCACTGATGGAATTGAATTTATTTGCTAATGTCTTATTTTCTCCTTAAAAAGGAACAACCGCAAGCAGTAAAGAAAATTCAAAATATATTCAATCTTAAAAAAGAAGAAATTTTCTGAAATGCGTTATCACAAACAGAAGCTTTGAATATATTGAAAGCAGCGTTGCTCATTTAAAAAAATTTTTTAGCTTGTTTTGGTGATATTTTTAAGTGCCATCTTTATTTGAATTCGTTTTTTTTTTTTTTTTTTCTCGTTTTTTTAAGTGCCATCTTTATTTGAATTCGTTTTTTTTCTTTTTAGTCACTGCAATATTATTCAGTGCCAGTTTTCCGAAACGCATGCCATTATGATTCGTGTCTATGATATTAAGTAGGCATATTTAAAACTTAATTGTGTAAAATTTAGCAAAAAGTCTCAAAAGTATTGCAAAAAAAAAAAAAAGTAATATAAATATCTTAACATAACCATGAGAAACTTTTCCATGTCTAACATGCCATTTAGTTATGAACATCTTATACTGTTTGAATATAGGTTCGCTGTAGGATCCTCTGACTAAAAATTGTGAAATCGATATAGCGTTCGATGATAAAAGTATTTTTGCATATGTGTCATAAAATTAATACCAAGAAGTTGATATTGCAAGAAATATGAATTTTATAAATACTAGAAATTGACTTGAACTTATATTATTTCTGATAATAAATCTATATTTTGGTAGAAAATAAGGATCAAACATCATTAGACAATGTGTCTAAGACATCCTTAGACAATGTGTCAAAATCGATAGACAATGATGTTTGGTCATTTTCATTATCTTCATTGATAAACTTCCTGGAAATAAAGGAGATTAAAAATGGCAAAAAAAAAAAAAAAAAAAAAAAAGGCCTGATGTACATTCCTTTGAACATGAGCTGAATAATTACTGAAAGGAAACCCCCTCCCTACTTTAGTATCCGGGTTGACTGGGGATTGAGTCGCCGCGATATATAATATCTGGCACTGTGATCGATGCAAAATAGAGCCCCCTCCCTCACTTACGAACGGTACATATACCGACCCGACAACATCAACAGGCACAGAGAAACATCGTTATTTCTATATCCATCAGGGAAGCGAGAACCAATAACCATGTTGGAGATCTGTCATTACCCTATTTGAGATGCTTTCCTATGGCATATATGAAATGAATAAACAAAACTTTTAAGATTTCCTTTTGTGGTCTTTCATAATAATAATTATTTGAAATAATGTTTTTACTGAAAGTCAAAAAAAAAACAGACATGGACTTTTTTTTTTTATATATACATAGAAATACATTTCCGTATTGCTTGGTCTAGACGATTATATTTGAGAAGTTGTAGTTCGAAAAAAAAAATGTTATGTTTTACATGAAAAGATGGACTTTTTAGCCAGCAAGAAGGTCTCCATTCTATTCTTGTGTTTTTAACTTTGTCTATACGTATAATGACGTACATACCAAATTTCATTTGTTTATATCGTTGTGTTTTCGAGATTTCATGTTTACATACACGCTCTAATAAAAACAGGATCCACTCTTTGATGGATTTAGTTTAGAATTTGAAACCGATCGAGAATTCTGATGATAATACCATATGCTAAATTTCATCCATCTAGTCTATCTTTTTGCGCTATCATTTATAGATGCCCGCGGATGTGTTAAGACTTCTCCTGAACGTTTAACGTGTGAGAAATCTACAATTTTGGAAACTACTTTCGACTAGAATTCAGGAACGTCTAAACGTTGAAGATTTAAACGTTCGAATTTTTTGATGATGAACGAATGCATTTGCATTGATAAATACTTTTATTCAGACTTAGTAGATGGCAGCCTGGTGCTTAGGCGAAAGTAGTTTTTTTATGTTTTTTTTTCTAAGTCAATATAATACAAAAAAAAAATAATAACGTTACGTTAGTATTTTTTTTTCTTTCCAATTCTATATTTTCGGCAGGCCTGCAGTTTTACCTTTTTCTTTTATACTGCACATAAATGTTTCCAATAAGATAATTGGAATGCATAATATAGTCATTTACTGCTGTGTACGTGCTTGAGCAAACAGGTGGGTTACTAATGCGAGAGGAAGCACTCCCGAAAGAGTCTTTTTGAAACATTGTTGCTGGTGAGCGGAGAAACCACGTGCATCGAAACGTGCGATATTGCATGGGAATTTAGGTGAAGAAGGAAAACACCGGCTGCTGAATCAGGCGATGGATGGATTTTTAGTAGAATGAGGCCTTGCGATTTTACATGCCGACAAATCGAACCGAAAAGGGAAATAAGTGTTTTGTATGGGACTAGTCTACACTCTTCAATTTTAAGACAGTTTTTTTTTTTTTTTTTTGCAGTGTATGCGTTTGTTGCCAATAGCAGGATATTCATTATTTATAATGGTATTAGTTTAAAATATTTAACCCATTACGAATGAAAGATATAGCTACACGACATAGATACATTTATTTCTCTTTGTTTGTTAAAATAAATGTATTTCCCACAAAAAATGGATTTATTTTTAATAATTTTTGTTTATTTTTACTAATTTTATTTTATTATTTTTGTTATATCATGGATTTCAACATGCTTATTGATTTAATGGGCAAATATATTGAGAATACGCATATAAGTAAAATGCACCCCACCCCTTTTTTTTTGTTATAGTTTAATTTGATTCTTTACTTTTGCTTTTACAAAATATTATAAATACTAATCAACAAAATAAAAAACTGTATCCAAAAGCTTTTAATAATAAAAAAATTATTCAAAATTCATAATAATTTGTAAATGTCAAAATCTCATAATTGTCATCTTCAGCATTCTTGCACACATTTTCTGGTGATTCTTAACGCTGCATCTTAAAAAAAAAAAATGTAGTGATGTAATAAAAACTGATTAAAAAACTACTGGTCAAATTTAATATGCTGTTAAAAGTTTAAATTTAATGTCCGTCCAATAGCTAACGAAGTATATGCAGGTGCCGGATTTATCAGGGTCGCGAAGACATGATATTACAGCTCTTATTTGATGCCAAAACTCAACTGAAAGGGCAAAATTAACTAACTTTGCTATGGCATTATGTCTTCCATTCAGTGTTCTTTCATTTTAAAAGAGGGATTTAATGTTTGGAGCACACGCAAAAAAAAAACTATAGGTTGTGCGAAAGAAATGTTGAATATTTAATTGTTGTAAGCATTTTTTTTTTATTTTATCCTTAACTACTATCATCGACTTTTCCCTCGTTTTCGTTATATAATTATTAGCGTCCTTTACTTTTTTGTTTTGTTAGAACTTGCATCTGGATACATGTAATGAAAATTATTGAATAGTATTACCATCAAAGTAAAATACCTTAATTTTTAGTGCATTTTTCTAATTGTAAACCAGTAATTAAAATTACAAAATCCCTGTTGCTGTATTCATTAGAAATGCTTGATTAATTCTTTAAAATGAATCCTTGTATTCTTCTTTCAAATCATAGACTAATAAATAGACCCATTTAGAATTTTTGAAATATCAAATTCCACATCTTATTATTCAAAAAGATCTATTGTACAAAGTATCGTTTCTATTACGTGCATTAATGCAATTTATATAAAATATTCAAAGTGCGTTTAAACTTTTGCATTCAGAGCAACTGAGATTTTCCTGGCATTATGCAAGGTCATAATAGTTTTCAGCTGAAACTTATCCAGACTTTCAGAATACGGGGGTCTGAACTGGTGGTTAAGTATTCTGTAAATTAGCTTTTGGGGGATTTATTCAATTGCCCTAACTTTAAAGCGCAGTCATTTGATCAACAAGAGATCAAAGCAACGTCCCTGTGCGGTATCAGGTTGCGATTTGCGTTCTGGCAGTCGGGCCATACTTTTAAAACCTAATCAACAATTGAAGACAAATGGCAAGTGAATCAAAATTTAAAGGTCCACTTAAATTCCAACTATTGTTCCCTTTGAAATCAAAACTTGGACAACTGGGACTCGTCAACTGGGCAGCAATGTAATGCATATTTAAATAGCACAAATATCCTCTGCGCCTTCACTCTTGGATCAGTGCATGGAAGGTTCAGTGGCCATGACAGATGATGGCACATCTTCATACGTAACTCCCCCACCACCACCACCCTCCGCCTCTTTTCCATTCAGCGGGGAATTTCAAATTCAGCAGCCAAGAGCTTAGCTCTTGTCCACTGTGAATAATTCCCGAATCAAGGATAAAGAGTCCCATTTGTTTAATAACGGTTGGTATTAACTTGTAGCGCATTCATTCCGTTGCATTCCCCTCCTTTTTGAAATTCCTACGATGGTCAATTTGCACTTAGTATGCACGATAATGTTGTGTAGTATGAACATATCTCTGTGTGATAGCGCAAGCCCCGGCAGTGTAAAGTGCGTGGAAAAGCGTCACGGTTTTGAGGAAGAATGCAAGAAAACAAATGATACATATGGCGTATTTTAGCAGTCACTTAAAGAAAATATTTTATTGTGGCTTTAGTAAGTTATTATGTTAAGCCTAGTTTTGTATTACCTTAATAGCACAAAGGCTTCATTTTTTAATAGTCTTATACCCATTTAATAACCCAGAATTAGAATATGAACTACAGATTACCATTTTAAATTCGATTATGTATGAAACTGGCATTCATATTTACTTTTTTGTTTGTTTGTTTAGCTGAGATATCCAGATCTAAATTTTATGATTTTGCTATTTATTTTACGTTATCTATTTTTAATGAATGTTTTACTTATCAATAAGTCTTTTAATTTTTTTCCTTCAAATTTTTGACAGCTGTGTTAAAAATTTTGAAATCTTATACTAAAAAATAATCTACGTTGGTCTAACAAAAATTAAAATTTCGCAAAATTATTGAAATTTTTATTACTTTAGCTTGATGCCACAGATTATGAACTGGTTTTATAACATCCAAATGGGGAAAAAGATAAAATAAGCAAATAAAGGTGGAAAATAAACAATTCCGACCAACACTACGCTGTTTTAACTCGTGTTGAGAGTTCGCGCCACCGTCAGAGACAAAGGAACAATGGCGGATTGCGCTTTCTTTCTTTCATTTCTTTCTTTTTTTTTTTCTTTGATCGCCACACTTCACTGATCGCATCTAATCGAAGATTACCCTTGATTTCGACATTCTTTAAACCCGCGGAATGAATGCGAGCCTTCCTGATTCCTTTTATTCCAGTTTCGACGTGTGTCGGAGAACGTCTTCTAACCCCTTACAAGCTGTCAACCTCCGTTTTCGTTGCATAATTTCGAATTCTGTTCTTTCCTATCACGACGCTTTCAGTTATTGAGAAAATAAATAAGAAAAGAATAAAATTCTCGCCATTTTAGCCGTTTGCTCCGCTTTCATGGTTTTTTATTTTTAATGTTCTCGCAATAGCATCCGGTCTCGATCCTTCTGTGTGCGACTCGAACGATTCTTTCGTATATTGAGAAAATGTCGCCCTGCACATAATAAATAAATAAAAAATGCGTCTTGTCATTTAATTTTATTTTGAAAGACCTCGATTTTATAATTTCGAATTCCTGAATGGATATTGGAATGTTTAATTAAGAATAAATCGCACGAGAAAGAAAAGACAAGTTCGAATTCGTTGAGTATTATTTGAAAATAATTTCATTCATTAATGTCATCTGATAACTTGTTAGGTCACTCATAAAGTTCATTTCTTTTCATTTTATTTAAGTTTTATTAAAGTTCCTTTTTTTCCGTTCATTTCTTTTTCGAGTTATGCTTTTTTTTTAACGGCCATTTGGCGCTTAAAGCCTGCCTTACTTTCATCTCGTCAATTGTCGTAGAATGTAACTAGAAGAGGTTGTTGTCATGTTGTCCTCTAAAGTGTTTTGAATATGTTTGATGACATGATTTTATTGAATATGCTGTGTGTACGAGACACGGAACAGAAATAAAGTGATGTAATCACTTGAATAACATTTCATAATTCCAGTGCGGAAAAAGAACAAAGTGAGAAAATCAATTACGCCCGTTTGTATGGACCTGCGAATTTGTATTGACTGCATAATTTTGTTGTGAGTTACCAATTAATTTAGTTTTTTTTTAAGGTATTTTAAGGACAGGGTAGGGGAAATCGCTTACCGAATTTAATCAAAATGAAAACTTCTTGTTTTATGCTGCCTCTGCTAAAAGTGACCACACCATTCCTATGAAATCGATACTTGTTGATGTGTCAGTCGAAGCGGCGCAGCAAAACCTGATGAAACATTCATATCGCGTGTGCTCCGTGCTAAAGACGTATTTTTATATCAGTTTTCCTAATAGCTGATATAATTCTATTTTGTCTTTTTGTTCCTCTCTCTCTCTCTCTCTCTCTTTTTTTTTTTATTTTTTTTTAGATGTGATTCGTTCTGACTTTCAATGAAATATTCTTTAATCGATTTTTAAGTTCATTGCATTTTTATAGGTTCTCTGCTCATCTTATTCTCATTTTCTTGATAATTGTGCCAATAAGATATCATGGAGTCATAAGTAAAATATCCGTTTTGGCATGCCATCACATTCCTTCACATCCATTCCCTCAGTTAACATATTGCTGAACATTCGCATTGAACAGCTAAGCTCTTGCTCTGCAGAAGAAGTACAATTTGTGATAAATGACAGAAAAACCTTTGATTCGAGCTCAAAATTAACCTCTAGCATTCATTATAACTTTCTCCAAGTAACGAGATGACTGCTCTGCTTTCTGATGATAAAGGGATAAATTTATGGATTTCTTAAATGAGACTGTTCCAATTCGATCTGCAGAATGAGTTATCTTAGAGAAAACACCAGGCATGAATAAATCGGAGCTAAGGACTTTATTATTGATCGCATTTTTGTATTCCATGGAATTAAGATAATGTCATTGTTTTTATTTATGAAATTTGAAAACTAATCATTACATTTGTAGTAATGTAGTATATTTGCGTTAAGCTAGAAGTCAGGAAATATTTACAAGATGCTGCTGAAATATTTTAGGCCAGCAAGATTACTACTGTAACGGATTCTTTAAGACATGATCAAATCTTTTCTTTTAAATTGAAGTATGTATATAATATATTCCGCGAGGTTCTGGAAAAGACGCTGAAACAGTCTTTCATTTCTTACTAAAACCTCAATTTCAGTTTTTGTCCCTACTGTAATCTTTTTGCTCCTGAATTCGAAGCAAAATATAAATTATGAGGCTTATCATTCTTTACCGAACACCTCAGGCTCCGAGAAAACAATGAAGATTATACGACTAGAAGCAACTTGCTGGTCATAAAAAAATGGAATACATTTCTCTCACAATAGAAGTCGATGGTCAATTTCCATGGGTTAAAGCCAACAAAACGTATATTTCCGTAACAATCTCCTCCAATAAATAATCGGTTTTTGCTTGCCAAATTGACTTACTGTTGCTGAGGGGGGGGGGGAAATCGAGGAATGCTAAATACATTTGGAACAAGTTTTGTACATTTCAGAGGGGTACTTGATTGTGATTCATAGTCTAAGACGTAGCAAGTATATAATAACAGAAAGTTTTTATAGTCTTATATCAGATGAGATTACTTTGATCATTAAAGACAATTCAGTGAAGTCCAAATATCGAAAGCTTTTCATACATCAATAGAAATTAACTTGCTTCGTCACAATAGCTTTAAAGATAACAAAATTGGGAAAATGCGGATCCAAAGGTTGTCTTTATCTTAGTTGTCCAGTACAGTGAACTATTTAGAACAAACTCTTGAAATTTTTAGATTTTTTTTTTTTTTTTTTTTTTTGGTGGTGGTGGTAGTGGAAATGGGGTCTGGAAACTTTGATGGCATGTGGTTTTATCGAATTAATAAATCCTTAAGTCTTGTTCAATTAACTTTTTTGTGTACACTTACAAAATGACCTGCATTTGAAAGTATACGCAGATAATTAGTTAAAAGTATAAATTTTTAATTATAAAGCTTCTAAACAAATAAATTTTCCGTTACAACTGTCTTTTGGCAATATGCAGATTAAATTTCAATATAATTTGAAAGAATCTTATCTTTATATTGATGTTGAATTTGTTTTGTTGGTGTTAAATTTGTCATAAGTGAGAAGAAAACAAATGGTGGTTTCACGGTTTTGGTATTGTGAATTTTCCGTATTGATCATAAACATTCAATAAATATTCATTGCTCATTGAAAAAAGGCTTTAGGAGTGATTTGTCTAAGTTTCGTAAATATATTAGCTGTTGGCAAGAATATTTGGTGAGAAAATGCACTGTTTTTTAAAAACTAAAATTAGATGCTTAAATGTAAGGTAAAAGCTTTTATCTTAAAATTAGTAAACTTTTCCTGCTCTTCTCTACTAAATTGAAAAAAGATAAATGTGTATGTATCTGTCTGTATGTGCACGTATTGGCGCTGTGCAAGCCAAACTGTTTGACTTACAGCTATGAAATTTGTCAATGTATATTTTGGAGAATAGAAATGTGCTCCTTGGAGCGATTTTTTGAATTTTCAATTAGAATTTTAATTGATCAAAAATGAAAGCGAAATATTGTCGCTTATTCGCGATAACTTTCATAAATATTACAGTAGAAAAAAGTTTCTACAACATCATAACAAATTCAATGATAACAAATTTTTTACCATATACGAGTAATTTTCCTAATAATCAATAGATTGTAAAAAGAAATCTACAATGGTGAAATTCTATCCTAATATATATATATATATA